>ML408389.1:0-19824 GCA_005239525.1 Nicotiana knightiana | reverse complement strand
CCCCCCCCCCCCCCCTCCGCGAGAAGGGAACACAACAGCCAAAGGAATGGCACTACTCTCTTTATCAACATTAGAAAAAATATTAGACATGGTTATGAAGTTTAGAAGAAGATGAGAGTGCGAAAGAAAGTTAAGGCTCAGAAGGCAAATAAGACTCAAGAAAAGGAATAGTGTTTATGTGAAGTAAGGATGGTATGAAAGGAAGTGACATTTGAATAATGAAGAAACAATCCCTATTTTTAGAGATTAAGGAACCGAATCCAAAACAGTTCATCATAATTTGCACTAGAATCGAAACGACAAAGCTAATCAATGTTCACGCACGATTTGATGTAATACGTCGGTAATCGGCATCGTCAAGACGCATGAGGTCATGATGTCACCTTTTTCTTGGGCTAGATGGCTCCAGCAAATCACCCAGGAATTATAAGGGTTTGAAATACGCGGTCCATAAAGAGCCATGTCGCTTGTTTATCACAACCNTAGCTAATCAATGTTCATGCACAATTCGGCGTAATATGTCGGGAATCGGCATTGTCATGACGCATGAGGTCATGATGTCACTTATTTCTTAGGCTAGATGGTTCCAGCAAATCACCTTGTAATTTGGCATGAAATATGCGATCCACAAAGAGCCATGTCACTTGTTTAACACAATGATCACGACCGTTGTTATCCGCTCATTGAACTCGCCCATGAAGACGACCTCAACAAGCGGAGGGACTAATTGTATGGGATGAAAATGGTCATAATTATATGTGAGATTAATCAATTAAGAAAGCCTTCGAATGAAACCACGTATCATAAATTTGATGTCAACAAAGGATGAAAGCGAGGTCGAGGATTCAATGGAGGTCGAGGACGAGGACGAGGACGAGCATTCCCTTTAATAGAAGAGTAACAGTTAGTTTTAGGAATAAGACTTTAAAGAGAATATTTTAGTGAATGTTCCTCCGATCTATAGTATTAGGGTTCTTTTTATGGCCCATGTGCCCTTATAAATAGAAAGATATATCACTATGTGAGGGTATTGGACACTCATAGTAAAAAATAATACATTGACATTCTGAAGATTCTTACTTTATTATTCACATACAAAATACACCTTGTCTTGAGCCACCGCGCCTTTGTCATTAAGTTCTAGGTTAGATACTACAATTCTATCATATGGTATCAAAGTAAACTCCGATAAACTCGGCATTGAGCTTTTCTTGTAGCCCTTCTCTCATCTCTCTTCAGCCCTACCCTTTATCCAGTTGAGTTTGCTCTCCCCCTATACTCCATGCTCTCCCCCTCTACTCCAGGTGCATTCTTTTGTTCATTCACACTCTATTCAAATCCACTCTTCACTATTCCAGCAACAACAAAAAAAAATAAAAAGAAAATAAAAAACAAATAGAGATACTTTGCCTCTTATCAATTTTTTAAGAGGTTTTTAAAGGCGTTTATCATGTTTGAGATTTCCACCCATGTTTATTATTTTAGTTAAATAGTCAAATTCTTTCGCATAAAGGAAAGATATCACTCGATTTTAAGTGGGCGTTTGGACAAAAGAATCGTAAAATTTCAACAAAAAAAAAGTGAAATTTTTTTAAAGTGAAAATGGTATTTGAAAATTAGAGTTGTGTTTGAACATTGATATAATTTTTGGCTGTATTTGAAATTTTGTGAGTAATCTGAGTGAAAATTTTGAAAAACAGATTTTTGAAGTTTTTCAAATTTTCGAGAAATCCTGAAATTCATCTTCAAGTGAAAATTGAAAATTTTATGGTCAAATACTGATCTCAGAAAAAAGTAAAAAAATTTGGGGAAAAATGAAAAATTCTTATTTCCAAACGGGCACTAGGTGTCCAATTGTTTTGGCCGAATGAATGATGTACTAACCTTCTTCCTTATCCTTTGTGTAGCGAGGAGATTTAAGAACGGTCCAAGTCACAAAAATTGTATGGCAACATGCGGCTAACTTTTTAGACAGACGACTCATGTCCTGTTAGGTTGGTGATATTGATGCAATTATTGGTACGATGACATGAACTTAAATCAAATATAATGATGACACAATTTCTATAGGACGTACTGCCACGACCCAAATCATAACATGTCGTGATGGTGTCTATCGATTGTACCAAGCAATTCGACATTTCCAAAATACTTCCAACATTTAACAGAAAAGTAAATCAAGACAATTTAAATAGGCAAAGTTTTCATAAATAGGGGTAGAACTCAAAACACAAGTGCGGAAAATAGCTTTCAAAAATAGGGGATCAGTGAGCCCATGAGCATCTATACATAACGAGTCTAGGAATGAAATGTCTAGAACAATTTGGATCCAAATACAATGAAGGAAAGGATAAGGAAGGAGAAACAAGGACTGTGAACGCCAGGCAGCTACCTCGATATCTCCAACGATCAGCTATGTGAAATATCAACACCCTCCGCGTCCAAAACTCTTGGATCTGCACACGAAGTGTATGGTGTAGCGTGAGTAAAACCAACACAGTAAGTAACAATTAGAAATAAGGAGCTGAAAGATAGTGACGAGCAACACATTTATAATTCATTTTTTTAGTAGTCTCAACAAAGAAAATAGACATGCTTTCAAATTCGGCAAATTAAGTCATATCAGTTTATTCATGCCAAGTTCAAGAAAACCGGATAAAAGTATCTTTCGGAATATTTCAAAACAGTGATAGATGGAAACTACGTGCAACAACAATGAAATCATATATAGCCTCTCAGGGCACCAATCACTCAAAGCAGCTCCAGATCAAATATGTATACAAACACCTCATACCAAAACTCAAAGCAGCTCCAGATCAAATGCAGCACAACAACTCTCGCTGATGAAGGATCCTAAGAAGGGGGACCGCAGCCTGTATACCTGCACATACGGGCATGAAACGCAGGCCCCGAAAAATAAGGGCGTCAGTATAAATAATGTACTGAGTATGTAAGGCATGAAAATCAATACATAAAAGACATAGATGAAGCATGGAGTAAAGAATTCCACCTGTAAGTCTAAATAACTTTGTGAATCCTGAAATATTTATAATGCATGCATGTGCGTATAAATGTCGTATCATGCATAGGTATGGTGTGCATAACATCATCAAGCCTCTGAGGTCATCTCATTATATCATCTCAGTCATTGTGGGCAAAATCATCAAAATATACCGCTTGATCTGGTGGTGGTGCGTATATAACGTCGTAACCTTTTTCCATATCCCATATACTTATAATATACGTTTATATATGACATTTGTTCATGGGTCAATGTACATGCATAAATGAATGAAATGCACAAGAAGTACATTAATAGAATTTCTCGGAATGTCATAAGATCAATATGCCTTTTGGATAACTTTATCAACCACATATTTTTCTGAGACCCATAAACAGAAGATATATAATTATTCACATGGGGGAAATTAAGAACATAGGCTCTCATAGTACTTCTATGAATATAGTCATTTATGAAAGTTGTGTGTTTGCTCGTTTCGTTTGTATCGTATGAATCATGCCAAAAAGAAAGAAGGGGTAGCCTTAACATACCTGAACCGATTCTCTTGACAATCCCCCTAACACACGTTAATTGCGACAAAACACGTAACGGTGGATCGAAGTAAGGAAAAATCCGTATGATATTCTTGAGAAAGATTATACCGAACTTTCTTAGAATTGCAAAATCCTGTTGCTATTATGCTAAGAAGTCTCGTATGAATTTTAAAGTAACTCACGTTGCCATTCAAATCCATATGATATCTTTCTATGTGAATTTGAGAAGTCTTTTACCTTAGTAGATGTGGGTCTCACTTAGGTGATGACTTAGTCAAAAGTCCTTCTAAATATGCCACCTTGTAATGTAAGTTAAGAGTCACTAATTGGGCATAGTTTGCTGCCACGTGGGGAGGGGGTTAATCTTATCCAAATATGTTAATTACTTAGTTAATCTCTCACTAAAATCACTAATTACCCATATAATTAAGAATTATCTCAAATTATTTAAAATACTACTCACTTTTAACATATTTTATGCATCTTACTATCATGGTCATATTGTAACTTGTTTGGCACTAGTCCATAAATATCAGGTATTGTAGCTCGGACAATATTTTATCCCAAATTGACAACCTTCAACGAAACTCATTTTCATTGATTCGTTTACCCTCTAACATTCACGGTACTTACTTATCGCCTGTTATAAATAGCATGAATGCTTATAACCTCAAATATTATCTCATTCCCGAGTCTACGTCGATTAACTTACAATGAAACTTTAACGTACGAAATGCGGGATGTAACACTCGGGACCTCATCCAAACGTGCCGACAAGTGTTAAAACAGCATACAAACTTAGTCGAACCCTCAAATCACCTCAAGCAGCATCAAAAATATGAATCATACCCCCAATTCAAGCCTAATGAACTTTGAAACTTTCAAATTCTACAAATAACGCAGAAACCTATCAAACTACGTTCGATTGACCTCAAATTTTGAAAAATTCCAACTAAAATTCCAACTTTCGTCATTTCAAGCCTAATTCTACTACGGACCTCCAAACCACAATCCAGACACGCCTAAGTCCACAATCCCCAACTGAGCTAACAGAACCATCAAAATTCAAATTTGAGGTCATCTGGTCGACTTTTCCAACTAAAACTTCAATTAAGAGACTAAGTGTCCCGATTCACTCTGAAATATCTCCAGACCGAACCAACTAACCTGATAAGTCATATAACAGTTGTAGAGCATAAAAATGAACAGAAAATAGGAAAACGGGGCTACAACCCTCGAAACGACCGGCCGGATCGTTACATGTACAAATTGATCTTTCATACCTAGTTATTATAAAACTTAAAAAGAAGAAAATGGAATTACAAAGATCTCCTGTATCTTATTTCCAATCTCTTGTTTAGTTTTTTCCCTAATCTCCGGTGGAAAGAGTCATACAATTATAGTTAAAAGAATATTCGTCGTGGATCACGAAATCGATCTTTTCAGATATAGAAAGAACATGCAAAGAGGATAATCGAATTACTTGTATAAAATTTAGTGTATAAATTTCTTACATCATACATAAGTTTCCCTTAAATAGGAAAAATTTTCATCACAATTATAATGAAGGAATAAGGGATGCAGTAATATTTCATACACGCTAACTCTTAAAATTCAGAATTTGCTTGTTGTTTTGGACAGCCCGGTACACAAAGTATTCCGATTCATATAGGGTTTCGAAAAAGAATCACACCCCAAGAGATATTATATAGACAATCTACACTAATATAAGTATTAGTTACTACTTAATTTCAAAGTCCCCTTCAAAGTGACGAGTGAGTGAAAATATATTTCAAATGCAAGGGAAACATCAGATGGGCAACTTCCCGTGCACGGCCACGCTGAATTGACATCAAATAGTAAACCTGTTGCAAGCTATGGTAATGATTGAATTGACAAGACAGTTCCTAAGAAGTGGCTCCCCTAAAATGGGTCATTCAAGAATTGAGGACCATTATTGCCATGTGATAACATGTGCGAACATCGTATATACTTAGAGATAAAATCTTGGTTGCCCAAAGTTGAGGAAGAAGTAACAGCAAACACAGCAGCTGAAGAAGATAAAAGGTGACAACAAAAATAGAGACCATGACCTAGACTCGTGGTCCTTTTAATTTGGTTGATCAACGATTGTGATGCTTTCGACTCAATTTTTTCATGCAAAGCGTTTTATTTTTTCATAAGAAAAAAAAACTTTTTTCTTTTTGGGTGGCAATATACAAGTACTCATTCGGGCACCTTTTAAAAGAAAAGGTGGGGTCTCTAAATTGCATCGTGGTCCCACCGTATTAGGGGCGGAGACGGCCTTTTGACTATGAGTTCGGCCGAACCCAGTAATTTTGATCCAAACCTTATATTCGTCTTAAGAAAATTATTGAAGATGCACCAATTGTTAAATTAGAACTCAGTAACTTAAAAGAACTTGAATCCTGAATCCATAAATTTTAAATTCTGGCTCCGCCTCTGCTCCGCATTTACAATTTTAACTGTCAAGTTGAGTTTACATTATTTTATGTATATACACTTGGGTTCCGTTGGTTCAAGAGATCGGATTACGTCGGTTATTTCGGAATACATTTTAGAATTAAATTTAGGACTTACCAGTTATGCAGAAAGAAAAAGATGAACTAAATATTGTATTAGCAATGCATTATTGTATGTGGAAAAGAAAAAAATCACCCAAACATTGTATTAGATGCTAGATTTTATGCAGTAAAATATTTTTTAAATAATGTATAAAGTTATGCTACTTTCCTCGGTCTCATATTATGTGTCATGTTTCTATTTTACACGCCTCCTTAAAAAATATTAATTAAGAAAGGGATTGGTCTATTCTACCCTTATTTATATTTTAAGATATAATCTCTCTTCATTGTTATTCCCTCTTCAAGAACAATTATTACTATAGGTAAAAAAAGAAATAATAATCAATTTTGTCTTAAATTTTTAAAATGACAAATAACTTAAAATAATTATTTTTATTAACCACCACTAATAATATCAGACGGAGGGAGTATACGGATACCTCTTCTCTGACCGGCAACCAAACGATATGTGGTCAGTTGATATTAAACACTCCACTGATGGCTGAGGTTTTTTAGCATTTTAAAATAACACATACAGTATGTTTCACGACAAAACTTGTTTTTTCAAGTTAGAATTTAGATATTCCGTAGAGATTCATCTTTAAATTATGATATTGAAGTTACAACACTACCTTATGTTAGGATTTTGCCCTAATTTTCTTACTATATTGGATTTTATTTTTTCTTAAAGAAAAGAAAAATAATTTACCATAACTGATTTTTTATTTTTTCTTAAAGAAAAATATAGATCATTTTCATATTTAACAGATCTCTTACTTATAGGAAAAGGTTGTGGACCTGTATAAATTGAGAATCTCTCCTTCAAACAATAACAATAACAATAACATTCACAATATAGTCATTAAAAGAGTCTTGTTTATGGGGAGACTTTATTCTCTTGATAAACTTTTTCTCTTTTATATAAGTAGATTGTGTTTGTAATAAATTTTCAACATATGAAAAATAAACTGCAACCACAAAAGAATAAAGTGATTTATTGATAAACATTGTGGGTTACAACTCTGTTTATTCCTTGATTCTTCCTCCGAATTGTTCTCCCTGATTCGAAGGCTGAATCAGCGTATTCTCGAACATAGGATGATATGGACCTCTCTGGATTATTTAATCTCCATGAAAGTCGATCATTGTATAGATATTCTTCTTGAAGTATTTGATTATCAAGAAGAACATATATTGATCACGTCATTAATTTATGTCTTGATCCCTTTGTGAATATACTGAGAATTTATGAGATTTTTTTGAGACACTCTTCAAGGGAATATGTATCCCTTTATATAGGTGTGCGTTAGGATTTAGGGTAGAGTGGCTTCCAAGAAACCATGATAGACTCCTAGGATTTCAAGAGTCCTGTAGTATTTTGAATTTAAGATTTAGCTTGATCCTTTAAAATTTTGATGTCTACAAATGCCCCCACATCAAGGTTTGTCGGAGTGTAGGCTTGCCGAAACTTAAAGACAAGACCTGAAGTACTCGATCATCGCAACAAATGATTTTGAAACTTGGAGTTTTCGATTTACATGAGGAAGAGATGAAGGGCAGAAAGAGTCCCACTTGCGTGCCAGAATTTGTAGACAATAAATTGCGTCGAGAAAATAATCAAGATCGAAAAATATTGCAACAAGCGTAGTATTTTATTTCAGATAATTGAGTGTTACAATCTCTCTGAATCCTCTGATTCTTCTTTTCAACAGTAAATTAAAGAGCCTCCGAGGTTAATCTTGAATTTTATTTTATTTTAATCCAAGTGCTTGAAGATTGATCTTGACGTACTTTTAATCCAAGGGCTTGCAGCTTGTTCTTGAATCTTCGTCTTGATCCTTTAATCCTTAGAACACTTGAATACTTGTAGCTTTTAGAGAAATCCGCAGCGTTTGATCCACGAGCTCCTTCTTGCTTCTTGTTATAACTTCTGATATATTTTCTGGGTTTTGAAGACCCTTATTTATAGTTGTGGGAGGGAAGAGTTGTAATAAGAACAAACTCTTTCTGACCAATCAAATTGAAGTGTGACATGGCCGTATTTGATTGGCCATAACATGTCACTTGCACACGTGGCGCGGTTTCATTAGCCTTTTGATTTGACTTGACATACATTGTCATTTTGACACGTGGCATGATCCTATTTGCTTTTTCATTTGACTTGGTGCGCCACGTCATTTGACATGTGGCACCAAACTGGGCCTCCAGGAAGATGACATTTTTGGGCTTATTAAAGTGGGCTCATCACTTTAGACCAATTAAATGGGCTAGCCCAATGGATTAAAACTTATTTATTTAATCCATATATATTGGACTTATATATATATAATTTCATTATATTAGCCCATAATATTTATTTGGACCAATATATCTTGAATTTAAAATATAATCCAAATTCTTTAATGGATTTAATTTTAATAAAATTTATATGCCTATAAATTGATACAAGTCAATTGACCAAACCATATTAAAGTATTATGCCTCTTTTGGTATATTTATTTGTTTTGTCTGATTTATCGTCGCAAAAATTTAATTTGTTACCTTCTACATGACACCTTGTTATATTCGATCCCAGCATTATGGTGGTATACATATTTATTTATAGGAGGGTTCATAAGAAAACATTTATCGCAATGCACTTCATATTTAATGAAGTTAAGGACATCAATTGTGACGTGAAATTGGCAGGGCATTTTCATACATACCCATTTTTGGGATAGTCCTTGAAGTTCTACCCGCACTGTATAAACTTTTACAAAGTATACCTGCTCGAATTTGAAATAGTTCAATCTTTTCAATTCAACTTCAGAAATTAAATCTGAAGTCCTTCTATATTTCAAATGCAATATTAGAAATTCGAAACTGAAATAGTTCAATCTGTTCAATGCAACTTCAGAAATCAAATTTGAAATTCTTTTATCTTTCAAATACAATTCAGCAATCTGAATCTTAAGTAATTCAATCTAGTGAATGCAATATCAGATTTTCAATCTTAAGTTCTGAAACTTAAACTTGGTCTTCGAATTTCAATAATCCAATACACGATTCACTGCCCAATCTACTCCAATTACCTCAAATTTGAAATATAACTTTCAAATATATATAAAAACAAATGTCAATCATCATTGTCAAAATAACAAAATTTAGCAAACTCATTATGCAACTAAGAAAAAGAAGAAGAAGAAGAAATTCTAAGCACCAAGTAGAAGAAAACAATAATAAAGAAGAAGAAAAAAATGAATGTATTTGAAGTTATCCACAAATTAGGTATCAGCTAAAAATTTTTTAAATGTTAATACAAATTCAACAAGTGGCGCTATACTTGGAGCCACATGAAAATTTTAGGAAATTGGCAGATCATATTTCTGTCTAAAAAACTAGTTATTAGTTCTAAAAAGAATTTCTTTCAACCAATACGAAAAAAGAAAAAGATAACTGAGCCTGGAACGTTGATGAGGTCCCATATAAAATGCTTGCACCTGGTGGTCCAATTTGAATCCCAAATATCATTTCTTAGGATAACTAATAGATCCGATTTCTTATGTGCTTGCCAGGCATTTTGTTCTTCCCTCCCCTCTCCCCCAACCACTTCTTTTTCTTTTTTTCTTTTTCAACACAAGACCTCTATTTCCTGCTATAAAGTTTGCTTATTGAAGTTGTCAAATTACATTTGATCTTTCGACTAGCTGATTGACCCTTTTTCGTTTTTCTTAGGGGCGTCGACATATATTTAAAATCCGGCTAAATCAATCGAACTGTATTGTATCAAATTAATTATTAGGTTTCTTTAATAAAATTTTAAGTTTTTATATAAATTTATAATCATATCGATAATTAGCATAAATATTTTATTTTATGAAAATAAATCAAAAAAATACCGAACTATATCGAATAAATTTATATATGAAAAACATATTTATATACTAAGTTTGAAAATAATAATACACTAAATTTTTTCTAGGACCTTAGAATTACAAAAATGGTTACAAGACAACAAGTAATTAAACTCAAAATCCTAGTTTCCAAACCTATTATGCTTCTCCTGTTGCAACTAAATTATTTCCATCATATTCACTAGTAAGACACAAGAAATTCTAGCGATTCTGAGTACCAACTACAATACATTAAATATGTTTCCTGTCATATGATTTGGATTTAGTGTTTTGAATATTTAATCTTCTATAGACTTTATTCTTGAGTACCAACTTGGTTAATATCTTTCCACTCGTGTGATTTATACTTTTTTTGTCTTTGCTTAATTTCTTTTACGTTGCTGCATGATGATAGGTCATGCATCCTGTTATGTTTTGATGATCTAACAAACTTACTGTTAAGAACCAGATGGGGAACCTGTTCCACATCCTCAAGTATTCAAGAACAACAAGTCTCAAGTGGGGGTCATGTTTCAACATTTCATAATCAAAGAAACAACAGAGGGAACACATGGACATCGGTTCCCTTGCTGACTGTACCAGTCAACCCCCACAGTTGTAAAGTCGCTGCAATTATTTCTCTGCACACACGCAACAGTGCAAACAATGCAGCAGTCACTTTATGAAGCAAAGGAAAAACAACGCACTTGCACATTCCATAATGCATCAAGCTTTCTCTCAAGGATGTCGCAATCTTGCAAGTGACTTTCAAAGGCATCAAGAACAAAGAACAACATAACAGAGGACCAGTCTCCTGCATTGAGTCATTATATGTTCTTAGTTGTGTTTCACCTTTTGTTAAAGTGATTTCCTTGTAATTCTTACTTAGCTTAGTTAGAAGCATTGTGTAGGAAACCTTTTGTAAAACCATAAACCTTGTGTTTGTATCTTGTCTAGAGTTAGTTGAGTTGTCAGCTTTGAAATAGAGTTATTACAAAGGGGCTAGTGATAGAGTTATTACAAGTTAGTAAAGGATTAAGAGGTTAAATCCTAGGTTACAATAGTTTGTAATCTGAAGTTTGCTCAGTAGTGAAGTTTAATTCCTACGAGGGTAGGTCGTGATTTTTAATCCCGTGAGCTGGGAGTTTTCCACGTAAAACTCTATTGTGTTATTTACTTACTGTTGTGTGTGTGTTCTATGGGAACTAATAGAGAACTTGGTTCTCTATATAGTCTGGTAGACCCTTAGTTTCTATCAATATGTATCAGATGAGTTCTTTCTATCAGGCTAACACCTAGAAAGGATCCCCAAGGGTGCTCCACCAAATATTAAAGAAGGTCAATCTACCTCCAGACCACCAAGATTCAATGGCCAATACTACGGATGGTGGAAGACAATGATGCATGATGTTATCATGGATAAAGATTCAGAGCTCTGGGACATTATCTGCAATGGCCCCTTCGTTCCTATGAAGACCATTAGTGAACCAGCAGTAACAATTCCCAAAACAAAAATGGAGTACAACGATGCTAACCGAAAAGGCTATAGAGAAGTACTTTCGAGCAAAAAATCCTCGTCTGTCGTATTGGACAAGATGGATACAATAGGATTTCAGCCTATCAATCTGCTAAGGAGATTTAAGAAGCTCTCCAAACAACACACGAAGGGACATCTCAAGTCAAGAATGATATGCTAACTACCGAGTATGAGCTCTTCAGGGTGAGAGATGATGAGTCCATTCAGGACATGCACACTCGCTTCACCTCTATGATCAATGATCTTTATTCTCTAGGAGAAATCATTCCCAGGAACAAACTTGTCAGAAAAATACTTAGTGTATTACCTGGTTCCTAGGAAAGCAAAGTAAATGCTATCACAGAGGCAAAGGATCTGCAGAAGCTGACCATTGATGAACTCATTGGTAATCTTAAAACTTATGAAATGAAGAAGAAGAAGGATAATAAGAGAACAGAGCCCAAAAAGGAGAAGCACCTGGTCCTCAAGAAAGACAACATTGACTCAAGTGGTGAGGATGCTGATATGTCTTACCTGACAAAGAGATTTTAGAAAATGGTTCGTAGAAATGGAGGTATTCCAAAAAAGGGAAGCTCCAGCAAGCCAAGAGGCTATGAATTGTGTCATAAGTTCAGGAAGCCAGGACATTTCATCAAGGATTGCCCTCTACTCAAGCAAGATCAGTACAAACACAACACAAATAAAGCAGCCAAGAGGAACCCGATTCCTGACAAACAATTCAAGAGAAAAGATGTCGCTGACAATATTTTGAAACAAGCTCTTTCTGCATGAGGAGACTCTTCCAACGAATCTAGAGAAGATGATGAACAAGGTGACAGCTCCATAAGGGAAGTAGAAAGTTAAGCAGCTGAATATGACTCTATCTTTACCCTGATGGCAATATCTGACCAGGAGGGAGTGTAAAAGGGAGTAGCCAAGTATATGGATAGTGGTTTTTCTAAGCACATGACTGGAAGAACTAGTAATTTCCTTTCACTCAAATCCCTACAAAGAGGGAGTGTGTCCTATGTAAATGGCAAAAAGAGATACATTATGGGAGTAGGAAGAATTGGGAAGTCTCTCACTCTCTCAAAAGAATGTATATTATGTGAATAGCTTAAAGTACAGCTTATTGGGTGTTTCCCAAATTTGCGACAAGGGAAACAAAGTGTAATTTGTGTCAAAAATATGCACAGTAACAAATCTTGTGACTAGTGAAGTGGTTCTGGTGGCTAAAAGATACAAAAATATTTATGTTGCTGAGTTTGAGTCCTTGCAAAATAGGGATCTCAGTTGTCTAAGTGTTGTTGATGATAATGATGAACTATGGCACATAATATTGGGTCATGCAAGTTTTACGTTGCAGAAAAAATTGGTCAAGAAGGACCTGGTTCGTGGCCTGCCCAAGTCATACTTCAAGGATCACAAGGTGTGTGATGCATGCGTAAAAGGAAAGCAAGTTAGATCCTCCTTCAGGCCCAAAAAGGAAGTTAGTACCTCATGGCCACTTGATCTCCTCCATATGTATCTATGTGGACCTATGAGGGTGCCAAGTAGAGGAGGAAAGAAGTACATTTTTTTTATAGTGGACGACTATTCTAGATTCACCTGAACCCTGTTTCTCATAACCAAGGATGAAAATTTTCCAGTATTTGCTGCATTTTTTAAGATGATCTGGGTGATGATTAGCCATAATGTAGTATGTATAAGATCTTATCACGGCATAGAATTTGACGATGCTAAATTCAATGAATTCTACGTTGAATATGGCATAAGTCATAATTTTCCAGCTCCAAGAACACCTCAACAAAATGGTATTTTGGAGAAGAGAATTGGACTCTTGAAGACATGGCAAGAACAATGTTGATTGACAGTGGCATTGCAAACTTTTTTTGGGCAGAAGCAGTTAACACTACATGCTACTTGGTGAACAGATGCATGATCAGGTCCCTCCTGAACAAAACCCCGTAGGAACTGCTGAACGGGAGGAAACCCAAGCTGAATCATTTAAGGACATTTGGCCAAAAACGTTCTGTCCTCAATAATGGTAAGGAAGCACTTAGAGAATTTGATGTCAAAAATGATGAAGGAATCTTTCTGGGTAATTCATCACAAAGAAAAGCCTTAAAAGTATACAACAAAAGAACCCAATTTGTTGAGAAAGCATACATGTGATATTTGATGAATCTCACCACCTAATTGGGAAAGATTCACATGATACTGATCAAGACGGAGAGTAGTCAACTGTTCTTGGTGAAGTCATTGGCATGGAAAACATAAAGGATGGCATAATGAGTCACGTCAAGGAATCAAATGATGATGGTGCAGCTGTACCTTCAACTGATATGGAAGAACTGGTTCGTCAATCACAACAACTAAAGTTGAGAACAGAGTTGTTGATGTTGTCCAAGGAACCCCAGATGCTTATCTGAGAAGCGAAACTCACGTCAACTAAGGATCACTTTTAGAAGCACCTGAACCCTGTCATAATGAGATTCAAATGTCTAACTAGAAACACAAAAGTTCACACCCACTTCAAAATGTGGTCATTCCTCTTGACTCAGGGATTCAAACTAGATCAAAGTCAAGAAACTCACTTGCCTTCTCATCCTTTCACTCTCAAATTGAGCCCAAAAATATCAAGGCAGCATTGAAAGATGCTGACTGGATTACGGCTATGCAAGATGAACTCCATCAATTTGAGAGGAACAATGTATGGAACATGGTTCCTCGACCTGCTGATAGAAATGTTATAGGAACCAGGTGGGTATTTAGAAAGAAACTTGATGTGATTTGAAACACAACAAGGAACAAGGCAAGGCTAGTAGTTCAAGGCTACAATCAAGAAGAAGGAATTGACTATGATGAAACTTTTGCTCCAGTTGCTTGAATGGAGGCCTTTAGAATCCTCATTGCCTTTGCATCTCATATGAAATTCAAATTGTTTCAAATGGATGTCAAAAGGGAATTTGTGAGTAGTTTACTAAAAGGAGAAGTCTTCGTCAAGCAACCGCCTGGCTTCGACTGTCCTGAGCATCCTGAGCATGTCTTTAAACTTGACAAGGCTTTATATGGGCTAAAGCAGGCTCCTCGTGCATGGTATAAAATGTTGTCCAAATTTCTCCTAGAAAATGGCTTTACAAGAGGAAAAACTGACAACACCTTATTTATGAAGAAACGGGGGAGGAACCTGCTCATTGTGCAAGTTTATGTTGACAACATCATCTTTTGTGCAACAAATGATTATTTGTGTGAGGAATTCGCAAAGCTCATGGGAAGTGAGTTTGAAATGAGCGTAACGGGGGAATTGAATTTCTTCTTGGGACTACAAGTCAAGAAAACTCCTAAGGACACAATGATAAGGCAGCAGAATTACATCAAAGAGCTTATGAAGAGATTTGAGATGGAAAGCTCAAAAATCATTGATACTCCCATTGCCACTACCACTCGTCTGGACATGGATGAAATTGGTTCTCCTGTGAACGAGACCATGTATAGAGGTATCATTGGGTCACTCATGTATCTCACAAAAAGCAGACCAGATATCGTTTTCAGTGTGGAACTTTGTGCTAGGTTTCAATATAATCCAAAGGAATCTCATCTGAAGGTTACCAAGAGAATCTTGAGGTATCTTAAAGGAATAGAGGACCTGGTTCTCTACTATCCCTCATGAGACAATTTCGACTTGATCGGCTATGTGGATGCTGATTATGCTGGTTATCTGGTGGATAGGAAAAGCACTTCTGGCATGGTACACTTTCTGGGTTCGTGTATAATTTCATGGGATGCAAGAATACAAAATTCAGTGGATTTTTCAACTCCCAAAGCTGAGTATGTGGTCGCTACCTCTTGTTGTGCTCAACTGTTGTGGAGAAAAATGTTCCAAGTATCTCCCCTATTGTGTCTTCATCTATTGAAGCACCAGTGACAGAGTCTACAACCCATATGCTACCCAGTCCAAACACTAAGCAAGATTCCCAACCACCCACTGCCTCTTCTCCAACCTAGTCAAGTACTGGTTCTCATCAGAGTCGCAAAACTTCGACTCCCAAGAGGTTTGTGTCTACGACCTCTCCTTCTGACTCGCCGAATAATATGGCTAAGGGAGAAACAATAAAGGGAGAAGAAGATCAGGAAGTTTCCAGTCTGCAAGTGGAAGAGAGTTCTGAGGCCTAACAGAGTGTGGTTCGTATTAGTGATGAATCAACGATGACTACCCCGAGCCTTGATTTGAATGTCGACAATTCTATAGGTAATAATCTTCCTGTGCCTTCTGAGTTTACTTTGGGGTTACAAGAACAAGATTTTATAGAGAATATGTTGTCAATAGCTGCTGAGGGAAGTTTGGTTGGTGGTTATGACGGTGTGTCTGAAACCAATGGGTCTCAAGGGGAAGGTGATAGTCTACAAGCAGAGGGTAGGGAACTGGTGCATATTGAAAATCTGGCACCTGAAAGTACTACTGGGGAACCACATGAGGGGCCTGATCCCTCCGCCTAAGAGGATCCCTCAACTCCTACTTGGGATGAAACCCCATGTTCTCCAAAAGAACCCCAGGTTAGTAATGATCCCGCTCCCTCTCCTCATTTCTATGATGATCCATTGACCATTGTTGCTCCTGAGATGAGATCTCTATTTGAGGAAGAGAATGAGGATTGTGAGGAAGACTATGACAATGTGGCTCTTGCAAGCTTCATTAGTTCTATGAGTATAAAGGCACCTCCCAAGGATCCCACTCCTAAAAGACCTACTACTAGCCTGCAAAAGAAGGAAGCTCTTGAATTAGTTCTGAAGAAAAACAAAGAAGAAATGAGATTGGTGAAGTGTAGAAATTTTGTCAATGAGGAGGTCGTGCCTCTAGCACTTGTTGTTGACGTTGATGATGAGGTGTGATGGAGTTTAACAATGTAGAGATTGAAAAGTATGGTGAGAAAGTGATTGAGGAGTATGATGAGAAGGTGTTTGAGAAATCTGCAGACAAAGGGAAAAGTGTGAGAAATTCAGTGAAACGGAAAGCTGGTGCCAATGAGGAACCTAGTTCCTCCAAGAAGTCCAAGGTGGGTGTGGCCAAGGATGAAGAAAGGGAAAATCTAAGAAACCAGAAGGTGCTGTAGGGCCAAACATTTGCCCCTGATATTCTTGACATGACAGGAATGCGTCAACTGTTTGATATCTGTGAATTTCAATAGTGGACACATTTGTTCACAAGTGAGAGTTCTAAAGTGTATGAGGCAGAGGTACGCAGTTTCTATACCGACTTTTTCACAATTGAGGATGACAACATCTGTATGAAGTTAAATGGTGTTGACTTTATGATGGATGCAACTGTGTTGGGAACCATCTTGGGAGTGCCCACCGGCAAAATTTCCTCCATTGAGGGGACTTGCTCTTCCAACTTCATAAATTCCATCTTGATGGATAATGTAGTATAGCAGGGGAACGGGTACACAAAAACACCCTCCTTCCAGTGTACCAACTAATGTTTGAAATTGTGAGAAAAGTTCTTCTCCCACACACATAAAGACGTTCCATTACATCAAGAGAAAACTTGTTTCTCATGGAAGCATTGGATGCCTACACTACTATCAACCTGCCTGGTCTCATGATAGAGCATATGAAGAAAGTGCCAGATTTTAAGGATGGTAATCATGGGTTGCCTTACGGGTTCCTACTCACTTAAGTATTTGAATTATTCAAAGTCCCTTTGGGAAAGGCTAAAGTGGGTACTCGCAAGCAAACATTCTCCGAGACCACCTTAGAAGAGTGTGAGTCTATCGAAAAGAAATGAGGGGTTAGCAGCAATTCCACTATCTCTCAACTGATTGGAGCTCCATTGACACCAAAGAGATAAGGAAGCTGAAGGAAAGGAATGCCATTCTCAAAGGTCACCTCAGTCAGGCCCAGGAGGCACCTGGCTCCCACAGTTCACAAGGCACAGAGGTTGCCCCTCTGATCAAGGAAAATGTTGATCTCAGGAAACAGGTCGAGGACCTGAAGGAGAGGTTGCTTAACGAGCAGGTGTCAGCAAATGCTCGAATGGATATCCTCCTTAGAACCCTTGCCTCTTCCTCTGTACCTCCCCCTTCCAGTGCTCCTTAAAATCGCTCCCTTCCCAGTGTCAAGTTCAAGTTGTTTGTTCTCTATTTTGGTTTCCTGTATTTGGACATGTAGTCTACAACAACAAGTATGTACTTATAACCGTAAGAGCTGACAAAGGGACCCATGAAGTCAATCCCCCATACATCAAACACCTCCACTTCTTGTATTGGATTCATGGGCATCTCATGACGACGGGATATATTCCCCGACCTTTGACATTCGTTACAGCCCTTCACCCATTGGTGAGCATCTTTGAACACAGTAGGCCAGTAGAACCCGGCCTCTAGCACCTTAGCTGATGTCTGAACTCCTCCAAGATGTCCTCTATATGGTGATGCGTGACAAGCCAGCAAAATAGAAAATTGTTCTATCTCGGGGACACACCTCCGGATGATGTTATCAATGCAAATTTTAAACATATTAGGTTCATCCCAATAGTAATTGCGGCAATCATGATAAAACCTTTTCTTTTGGACAGAAGAGAGTTCGTAAGGTTCAATACCACTTTCCAGGTAGTTTGCAATGTCTGCATACCATGGCACATTCTCTATGCTCGTGGAGAGTAGCTGCTCGTCTGGAAAGGTTTCCAGAATATCCTCCGATTCAATTGCATTCTCAGCACCTTCAAGACGTGACAAGTGGTCAGCAACTTGGTTCTCCGTGCCCTTGTGGTCACGAATATCCAAGTCAAATTCTTCAAGAAGCAGCACCCAACGAATTAGGCGTGGCTTAGACTCTTTTTTCTCAACCAAGTATCTGATGGTTGCGTGATCAGTGTACACAATCACCTTCGACCCGATCGAGTAAGACCTGAACTTGTCAAAGGCGAACACTACTGCCAACATCTCCTTTTCGATCACCGTGTAGTTCAGCTGAGCTCCCCTCAAAGTCCTACTTGCGTAGTAAATTGGGTGCATTATTTTATCTTTACCCTGAACCAACACGGCTCCCACTGTGTAGTCACTGGCATCACACATGAGTTCAAACGGTTGCTCCCAGTTGGGTGCAATGATAATTGGTGCCGTGACTAACCGCTTTTTCAGCTCCTCAAACGCCACCCTGCAATCATTAGAAAACACAAAGGGGTTATCTTTTTCAAGAAACTTACAGAGGGGGTAGGCGATCTTGGAGAAGTCTTTGATGAATCGCCGGTAGAACCCGGCATGCCCAAGGAAGCTACGTATAGCTTTGAGTGATGTGGGAGGTGGAAATTTTTCGATCACATCGACTTTAGCTCGTTCCACCTCAATTCCTTTACTTGACACCAAGTGCCCCAAGACGATCCCTTCTTGTACCATGAAATAGTATTTCTCCCAGTTAAGCACAAGATTCGTCTCAATACACCTTTTTAGGACACGGGCAGGTTTGTTAGGCACTCATCGAATGAATTTCCCACAACTGAGAAATCATCCATGAATACCTCCATGATGTTTTCGACCATGTCTGTGAATATGGCCATCATGCACCTTTGAAATGCACCTTTGAGATAATTCTTAATTATGTGGATAATTGGTTAATTATGAATTTTTAGTGGGAGATTAACATATAATTGGAAATTGGTGGATAATTTTGGAGGAAACATTAGCCCAACGTGGCAGCAAGGGGTTTAAATTACTAAGACTAAAAGAATGACTCTTGGGCTATATAGCTAGGTGGCATGTTTAGGGGGATTTTGGCAAAATAATCCTTACAAAAGTGGGGCCCACAAACCCACAATTACAAGAGATATTCTTACCTCATTAAGGCGTGATGTTAGATTTTGCTAATTATTGCATGGAGCTCAAACAATTCATATAAAACTTCATAATACGATAGCAATGTGAGATTTGCGATTCTAAGGGTGTACGGTGCAATCTTTCTCAAGAATATCATCCATATTTTTTCTAATTTTGATCTCGTCGTTACGTGTTTCGTCGCGATTAATGTGTGTTAGAGGGATTGTCAAGAGAATCGTCTCAGGTATGTTAATTCTATCCCTTCTTTCCTTTTGTCATGATGCCTACGATACAAATGAAACGAGCAAACACACAACTTTCATAAATGCCTCTATTCATAGAAGCACTAGGGGTGCCTATTGTCTTGATTTCCCATGTGTCTTATTATATCTTCTGTTCATGGGTCTCATAAAAATAAGTAGTTAATAAAGTTTATCCGAAGGCATATTGATCTTATGACATTCCGAAAAATCTTATTAACT
>ML408386.1:203329-215574 GCA_005239525.1 Nicotiana knightiana | reverse complement strand
TCATTGTATCATTGTATAAACAAGATATAATATATTATTTTCTCCCGTGCTTTCTCACAGTAATATTAAGTTAGGTACATTAGAAGCAGAATTCCAATAGCTATAAGGAATGTGGATAAAAATATAACAAAAGGAAGCACTTAACGTCCTCCTTGAAAAAAGTATTTGAGAAGGCATTTTGAGTGTTGCGTACCCAAGAATAAGCCACCCCCTCACTCTCTCACCCCACCTCGCCAGAAAAAATAAAACATTCAAGACAGAGGAAATACTCAATCATCAAACTGTTACTCTTCAGAAAAGAACAAAGCATTCAAGAAAAAGGGAACTGTCAAATATCAAATTCTATGTTATTTTGGTACTTCCCCTCATCACTGAACCTTTACAGCTTGTTTGGATGGTTGTTACCCATTGTATCATATTGTATTATTATTCCAAAACAATGTTTGTTTTGATTGTTTATTTAAAATTGATTGTATCGTATTTTTAAATCCATTGTTCCGGAACAATCAAAAGCCCCATTTTATGAAACAGCCGATTTGGTGTGGTGGGATTGTTTCCTATTTTCTTTTCCAATTATGCCCTTACTTATTACTCCATAATTCTATTTTATCCTTTAATTTTTTTTATTTTAACTCAAATCTCCAACCTATTGACCTACTTTGTCTTCTTCCATCTTTTCTAGAGTTGGTTTGCCCCGTTCTTTTCATCCAAGTCTCTGTTTGATTCTGTCTCTTTCCATAATTTTAATTTTTTCTGTTGCTTTAGTTAACCTTTTTTTCAGGTTTTTGCTCTTGTTTGCAAGCTACGTAAATGATAAATTAGTAGAAAGAGGTTTTCTTAAGTTATTTTTATGTGTAATTCTTGATAAATTTTATTTAAAACAATTGCGGGTACTTTAGTTAACTTATCAGTTACAGTACAGTACGATACGGTCAAACCAAACAACAAAAATAATATTTAACAACACCAAACGATACAATCTATTCAAACATTGTATCCATAAAACGATACAATACAATACAATACATTATAAAACGATGAGTAACAATGATCCAAAGATAGTGTTAGTTCCTGGAATCTTCTTTTGGCACTGCGCCCACAAGGATGACAGGAAAAGGAAATTATTGAACTTATAACACATTATCTCTGATGTTAGAGATACATATATGGACTAACAAAGACTCAGTAGCTGTCATTTATCCTGGGTTGGGACTTTTCTCTCATCATATCTATATTTAGTAACATATCTTTCATATAGTTTATCAGGCGATAATACTTATAAGTGGATAACTACCTCCAAGTTTTCAACTTTAATTATTCTCCTGTAAAGGCAGCAACTTCTTTTTAATTTTTAATTTTCTGGAAATAAAAAGTCCTCCTCATAAAGATAGATCATATTCAAGATAACAATTATCTCATTAAAGTAACACAAGAAAGATTTGAGTTTTTTGCACAGAGAACTTTTTCTTATAACTGAGAAATCCACGATAACAGTGGCCCACAATTCAAACTCGTGACACGCACCTAATTCACACATCACACCTTGGGGAAGTTTTGCACAGAGGCCTTGCCACCACTAAATTCTAGTCGTACTACTTCAAAGGTGCCATGCTATCAGGGTTAAAAAAAAGCATTCTTTTTTGTGCATATTTTCTGTTTTAAGATGCATGAGTAAAAGCAGCTCACAGGAAATAAGCTTTTACTTACCGTCTGTCCTTGATATACTTTCTCTATTGCTTCACTGGCAGCGCTAGCTTTCAAAATTGCGTCACCAGATGCACTGGATTCGACATCATATCCAGAAGCACGCCATCTTGGCAAGCCTCCATCTAAAACCCAAACTCTGTCATGTCCAAAAACTCGAAACATCCTGATTATCCATTTTGTAATTTGTTAGTCATTTTGTACAAAAAGAGCTTATCTGCCTTTCGCAATAATCAGTTAACTCACCACCATACACGAGCTGCACTGAAAATTCCCTTCCCGTCATAGACAACAACCCCATCTTTGTTCTCGATTCCAAGAGCAGACACAGCAGCTGCAAATGCTTCTTCGGATGGCAGCATATGTGGCAACTGATAAAATCAACAGAGAAACAAAGCTTTTATACAATAAAAAGGTGATGTGATCATTTTTTTTGATAAGGTAAAAAGGTGATGTGAACTATCTCACAAGCATGTTGGAAGGTTATGTGAAACATCTCTTATGGTATAGAACAGATGAGTTCAATGGAAAAGGGGCGGAAGAGAAGTAGAGATATTGATGCAAGAGAAGATGTTCCAAGCTGTGAAAGATCACATTATGCAGCAAAATATTCTCAAAAAGAAGAAAGAAAATTTGGAGGAAGTATGTCTTACATTTGTAGTACGATCGGATATACCATCTACATCAAAGAAGAGTGCTCCAGGAATGTGTGCAACCTGTTCAAATAGAAGTAAAAGCATGCCCCAAACCACATATTTGAAAAAGAGAGAGAGAGAGATGAACGAATAAACCTCACAGAGGGGTCTAGTAGAGGAGGAATATTTTCTGTCTATGAATACATTCAATAAAAGCAATGCAGGCATTTGAATCTATTTAGACAAGTATCAATCAAGGGTAGCACCTGATACTCTTGAAGGGGGTTTCTCTGCTCGTTTGGCATGTACCAAGATGCATCCAACACCTTTAAGAAAAAATAAAACAAAAAAACTCTTTAAGTTTGCTAAGCATTGGAAAAGAAGCAAAAAAGGACCGCTTCTCCCTAATTGGACAGCACCACCATCTTAAATCCCCGCAGGAAAGGAACAAAATATAAAAAAAAATATTCAATCACACACACCTTCATATCAGGGTTTTTGAGGTTTGCATGGAGCCAGTCAACTGAAACAACAGGTTCATTGGTGGACACAGCTAGTGTTGAGAATGTTGTCCTTGATGAAGCCACGGAACACGTAACAGAACCCACAACCTTGTAAGAGTAATAGGTTGGTGCAGCTTGGGAGTAGTATGGCTTCTTCTGCAAGCATTAAGCAAATAAGGAAATTTCTTTTACTACAAATCAGAAACATACTTGTCAACTTTCAATGGCAATTGAAGCTGACAATCTACAGGACAAAGCCACGTGATAATGCTAACATGATTTTTACAAGTATTTCTCACGGAATTCAAAGAAACAAATCCCTTTCTGAAATTGTATAAGAACATAGGAAGGAAACTAAGTCGTCAATTGAAATTTATGTAAAACTGTGCATTCATGTGCGGTGAAAAAGATAAAAATTTCGAAAGTCACAAATACATAGACATGAATTTCGCCTTTAATTTGATGTCGAAACGAGCACTTACAGAAACAAAGAATTGGGGCTTGTAGAAAGTGGAAGGCTTTAGAAGGCGGTGGGCAAAGAGAGTCCTTGATAAAAGCCCCGGTGCCATTTTTGAATGAATTCACAACATAAGAAATTAAGTTAACTGTGGGGCGTGACAGAGACCAAACAAGAGAGAGGACAACGTTGTTGTATTGAATACGAGGAATCGTCCGCAGCTAAGCTCAACTCAAACCCTAGTCCCACTAGTCAGTTGTGAATGATCGACGATCACGTGCATTAACCGCCGGCGCTCTAAAAGGATCCCACAAACCTGACGGCGTATTCCTCCCTCCTCTTTCCTGCTTCTCACTTTTTTATTTAACTAGCTTTAGTGCACGTGATAGCCAATCAATAAATCAAGTCAATACTTGAAGAATATATAAATCAAGTTAGCAAATGTTAATTTTAAAAATTTCTATATTAAGTTAATATTTTACGATAAGTATAGTTGTCATTTGTTTAAATGAATATCAAAAAAAAAATTAATTAATAAAAACTCATTTAGAATATATTTTGTCTTCTAATGTTTCATTTTTATTGTTAAACATTTGTATTTTTAATAATTTAACTCTCAATACTATACTATAACCGATTTATATGATGAATTTCGCAAAAAATAACTTGAAATTTTCGCGCATTAGCTAAATCAAAGGTTTTCTTTGGTTAATCGAGACTTAATTATTTGCTTTTAACGTTAAGGAGAATAATTGTTTTTGTTGTTGATTCAAATTTTAATATTAGCGCATCCCAAGTTTAAATATTTAACTATAATTATATTTTTTATCCAATAATAATATATGTTTATTGTAATAAAAAAATCCGTTATGACATTACTTTTGGACTTTTATGTTAGTATAACCATTAGTGTTGTTGAATCTTACCAACACTTGTCTTTCTTTTATATTCTTAAAATTAAAATATTTTCTTAGTTAGCTTGATACTTGAATTTTGTAAAAGTAAGAATTGATTGAGGTTACTACATTAATGATTGCGAGATATTTGTTCTTACTCCCATATTTGATTTAATAACAAAAGTTTAGTTGACATTAAATTCTAAATATAAGAAAAATAATTCAATGAGTAATTTACTATTTAAAATACTCATACACCTTGACAAAGTACTTCAAAAACTGGAAAAAAAAAAAGAAGAAGAAGAGGAAAATAAGGATTTCTAAACCAAGAAAAGGAGAACAAGAACTACTAAACTTATTAGAGGGAATTCAATCCTCCCACAACTATTCACACAGTCTCTATCTACAGAACCTAGAAATTCAATTATCACATGAGTTTAGTAATATTCTTAGGTTAGAAGAGGACTTTTGGAGGCTAAAAGTCAAGGCTGAATTGGCTTAATAATGGTGATGCAAACACTAAATTTTTCCATATGTCCACTCTTCATAGACGGAGGAGAAATAGAATAACTTCATTAAAAGACACTGTGGAAAATTGGTGCCATGACCAAAGGGACATTAATAATATCATCTAGAATTTTTATGTCAATTTATTTACCACCGAACAAAATCACTCTAATATCTCCTTTGAGATAGCACTTACATGCTCTATTAATGAGGAGCTACTAATTACCCTAGCTGAAATAGTAAAATTACTAAAGTCCTAAGTAGTTTGCAACCATACAAGGCTCCGGGGCCGGATGGGCTACACCCTTTACCAAAAATATTGGCATGTCCTAGGTAATAAAGTAACAAACTTTTGCCATGATACCTTCAAACTTTTGCCATGATACCTTCAATTCACAGACAATTCCTCTGTTGCTAAATCAAACCTATATTTGCCTAATTCCAAAAGTTAGACATCCCCAGACTGTTCAACAGTACATGCCTATTAGCCTTTGTAACACTACTTACAAAATAATTACTAAAATCATTGTCAATAGGCTTAAGCCAATTCTTCAATCAATCATAGGCCCAACACAAACTAGTTTCTAACAGGGTAAGAGGATATGCGATAATGCCATCATAGTGCAAGAGGTATTATCTCATTTTAATCAAATGAAAGAAAAAAGAGGTTATATGTTATTAAAATTGGATTTAGAAAAAGCTTTTGATATACTAGAATGGTCTTTCATTAGATCTACTTTGATCTACTTTGGCTTTCCTGAGTCCTTGATAAATCTAATAATGTCATGTGTTACTACTACAACTACCTCAATACTCATCAATGGGTCCCGAACTCCTTACTTCACCCCCACACGGGGCATTAGACAAGGAAACTCATTATCCCCATACATATTTATTCTTTGTACGGAAATGTTCTCCAGATGTATCAACCTTTCGGTAGATTATCTTCAATGGAAACCTATTAGCATTTCTAAATCAGGTCCATAATTGTCACACATTTTCTTTGTTGACGATATACTTTTGTTCTCCAAAATAACTCCCAAAAGTTGCTACGCCATTATAGACGTACTAAATCTTTTCACTAGAGTCTCCGGTCAAAAAATCAATTTCGGAAAATCTAAGATCTTTTTTTTTAATAATTGCCCAATGCAGGACAAAAATCTAGCCCTAAGCTGTTTTCAAATAGCTGAAGGATCCAATTTTGGAAAATATCTAGGTTTTCCTATTTTTCGCACAAGACCTAAGAATAGTGACTTCCAGTTTATACTTGATAATTTTAGATCTAGATTAGCGGGGTGGAAGACCAATTTCTTAACTATGGCAGGAAGGGCCACCCTAATTAAGTCTACACTAAACAACCTACCAAATCATGTTATGCAATATATTAACATTCCATCATCTATTATCAAAAAAATGGAACAATATCAGAAAAATTTCTTATGGGGGACAACTTCTTTAAAACGAAAATTACACCTTTTGAAATGGGAAAAAATAATCAAACCTGTCAAAGAAGATGGATTGGGTATTCAAAGTCTTAAACACAAAAACAATGCCTTATTGGCAGGGTTAGCATGGAGGGCTTTCCATTCACCTAACACTTTGTGGCCCAAGGTTCTAATTAAAAAATTCCTTTACAAAAAATTGTCTACATATTACTCTGCTACATGGCGTAACATTCTGAAGGACTGGAACCATTGACAGTTAGCTTGCAATAGGAACAGGTACTCAGATTCAATTCCGGACGGATTGTTAGATTAAAAATGGAATAACAGTTAGGTCCCTCATCAGTGGCCCTCTAATAAGGGAAACACAAAATATTAAATTAAGTACCATCCACAATTCAAATGGCTGGAACTGGTCACTAATTCCTTTTGACTTACCTAGCGACATAAAAGATACAATTACTACCCAGTATATCTCTTGCTACAACAATAAGCCAGATAGGATCTATTGGGGTTTAACTAGTAATGCAAAATTCACTGTTAAATCTATGTACCAAACACTTAGCCAGCAACTTACTGAAAATCATGCTCTAAAGTATGACTTCAGATGGATTTGGAATTTATAAATCCATCCAAAAATAAAATATTTCATTTGGAGAAATCAAACACTCCTAATGCTCTTAATGCTCTCGGCGCATGATAAGCCAAGGCAGGCTAACGTGCACCATTGGTGGTTAGGAGACGCAAGCAAGCAGCGTCGATGGCCGGTGTGACTACGCCGGTGAACTATATGATGCAAACTATCACTCTGTTAACCTTTGGAAGCTTCCTACCAGCTGGTTTTCAACCAATTTGTGAGGAAAGCGAGCTGAATGAAAGGGACGAGATGAACAAGAACCAATGGAACAGTAACTGTGAGAACACAGTGATGGCAAATCAGAAGAGCAAAGAACAACTACTAACGAGTCCAAAACGTCTTCAATTCTCTGAAGATGGGTCCTCAAAGCAAATTTCAGATCCAGATCTGGCAGAAGCTACGGAACTAGAAGTGGATAAAACAGTGCATGCAAAGGAGATTAGACAACAGAACAGAAATTCTCAAATGGGGATGAGGCTGGAATATATTCCACCTAGCCATAGAGAAGGTAAGGTGATAATTCAAATAGAGGAAGAAGATGTGAATGAGCTAAATGAATATTGGGAAACTGCTTTAATTGGGTATGTATTGGGTGATGCACGGTATGAGAAATCTATGGTGAGCTATATAGAAATAGTTTGGGATTTTGTTGATAAACCTCAAATCCTATATCATCATGATGGCTATTATGTGTTTCAATTTACAAATGTGAAGGACAGGGATGCAGTTATTCAAGCAGGGCCATACACTTATCATAATAAGCCACTGATACTACAGAATTGGGAGAGAGACTTTCATTTTGACCCTAAGTGTATCACTACCATTCCACTTTGGATTCAACTTCCTAGCTTATCAGTTGGGTATTGGACTGTAGATGCTCTGAGTAAAGTAGCCAGTGCTATTATGATGCCAATGTATACAAACAAATACACAGTTGAATTGGGAAAAATCTCTTATGCAAGAGTCCTAGTGAAAGTTGATATAACAAAGCCATTGGTGGAGACTGTTGAAATTGTAACTCCTACGAGTGTGAAACAACATAAAATTATATATGAATGGGAGCCAAAGTTTTGCACTGAATGTTTGCATTTTGGGCATGATATTTTTGAATGCTGGAAGCTAAGTAAGAGAAGGAGGAGAATAAAGAATTCCAAGTGCCTAAGAGAAGAAATAGAGGCAGAAGAAGAAGAATTATCCAGAAATGGAAACCAAAAGAACAACAGGAACACGAAGAGAAAAATGAACCAGTTAATGAAATGCAACCTCCTATAGAAGGTGACAAGGAAAAATCTGAAGGTGATATAGTTCAAAGAGGAATGATGATACATAATGAAATGGACAATAAAGAACAGAACACCTCACTAGACAAGCAGGGCATAAGTGCTGAAGCGAGCAATGCTAACAGATTCAAAGTGCTAGGAGAATTGGGACAAACAGCTGCACAGGGAGGGGTCCTGGTTCCTGATCCTATACAACACCCCCCATGATCATAAGTACATGGAACATAAGGGGGATGAATAAGCCCTACAAGCAAAAAGAATTGAAAATCTTTTTGCAAAAGAATAAAGTAGATATCAAGGATGTCTGGAAACTAGAGTAAAAGAAAAGAAGGCAAAGAAAATACTGTATAAAGTAGCAAGGGACTGGGGTTATTGCTGCAATTATACAAAAACTGAGAATGGTAGAATCTGGTTGTTGTGGAAGACAAATCTATCAGTCAATGTAGTTCAAGTTCATGGACAATGCATTCATTATGTAGTGAGTGATTCAGTCACTGGATACCAGATTATGCTGACAGTTGTGTATTCTAGAAAAAAGTTGCAGGAGAGAACAAGTTTATGGTGTGAATTACAAATGGTGGGGGGACAGATTCAACTTCCATGGATCATAAGTGGTGACTTCAACAATGTCCTAGACACTGATGATATGTTAGGCAACTAGTTACTATGAATGAGGTGAAAGATTTCAAGGATTGTATTGACTCTGTACAATTGACCCCTTTGAAGACAAAAGGCTGCTTCTATACTTGGTGCAATAAGCAACATGCAGATGATAGGGTATACAGTAGAATTGACTGGGTCTTTGGCAATTTCGAATGGATAAAAAAATATGGACATGTGGAAGCTGTTTGCCTGAGGTATCAGATCACTCACCTATAGTGATCCAAATATGGAGTAGGAAGAATATACATCCAAAGCCATTCAAGATGTATATGGTAACAATGGAACACAAGGAGTTTAAACCTAAGGTAGATGAAATATGGAGGCAAAAGATGGGAAGTGACCCTATGGATAGTATATGGCAAAAATTACAGCAACTGAAAAATGTGACTAAGGGATTGAATAGGGAGATGGCAAGCTATGAGAAAAGACTGACTCAAATAAGACAACAGTTAGAGTATACGCAAATTAATCTGAAAATCAGTCCCTTAAACCAAGAAATGATAGAGAAGGAAGAACAAATACTGCAGGAATTAGAGAAGTGGAGTACAATAGAAGAAAGAATTTTGAGGCAGAAGTCAAGAGTTAACAGGATAGATTATGGAGACTCAAACTCCAATATTTCTATGCCCAACTGAAGATGAGAGCAAGCAGGAATTCAATAACCTCTGTATACAATGAAGTGGGAGTTAGAATTACAGAACCTACAGTAGTAGAAAGAGAATTCGTCACTTTCTTTAAGCAGCTCATGGGGACTGATATTGGGATCAAACCATGTCCTAATACTAAAATCATCAAAGTAGGTGTGTGTTTATCAATGCAACAACAACAAGAGCTAATTCAGGAGGTCACTTATGAAGAAGTTGATGAAGCGGTGAAAGACATGTTAAATGAAAAAGCACCTGGAGTTGATAGTTTTCTAGTGGAGTTCTTTAAAATGCACTGGAAAGAAGTGAGACAAGAGGTCTATGAAGCTGTAGTGTTCTTTTTTCAGACAAGCAAGATGAAGCAAGCATGGAATTGCACAGCTATAACATTGATTCCTAAAGGTCCAGCACCCATAACTGTGAAAGATTATAGACCTATCGCCTGTTTCACTGCAGTCTACAAAGTTATTGCCAAAATACTGACTAAAAGGATCAAGAAGGTAATTGAGTGTATAATTGGGAAAGCACAATCTGCATTCATAGAGGGGAGGAGCATTGCGGATAATATTTTGTTTAGTCATGAGTTGTTCAATGGTTACAATAGGAAAGGAACCCCAAGATGTATTCTCAAGGTTGATTTAAAGAAAGCATATGATTCATTGGACTGTCAATTCCTAAGATATATGCTCACAGATCTTGGATTTCCACATAAGTTTATTGCATGGATTATGGAGTGTGTGACAAAAGTATATTACTCCTTAGTACTTAATGGAGGACTCACTAGGCCTTTCCCTGCTAAGAGAGGTATTAGACAAGGAGATCCAATGTCTCCTTATCTATTTGTGATTGCTATGGAGTACTTGCAGAGGGAGATGGATACATTAACTATGCAGAAGGAGTTCAAATTCCATTCAAAATGAAAGAAGCTGGGAGTGACACACATTTGTTTTGCTAACGATTTGTTAATGTTTTGCAGGGGTGACAAACAATCAGTTAGTACATTACAGGACACTTTTAATAAGTTCTCAAATGCATCAGGTTTGCAAGCAAGTGCAGAAAAGAGCTTTATCTATATTGCTGGTGTACCACAACATATAAAAGAAGAACTGATCAAGCTTACTAGATATGCAAAGGGTAGTATACCTTTTAAATATTTGGGAGTTCCACTATCTGCAAGGAAGCTGAACATTCATCAATGTCTTCCTCTAGTTGAGAAGATAACAGAAAGAGTCTGATGCTGGTCAACAAGGATGCTCTCATACTCAGGAAGAATTCAGCTTATCAAATCAGTATTATTTGGTGTACATTGGGCTCAAATTTTCTTAATTCCAAAGAAGATCACAAAGATGATAGAGACTATATGCAGGACCTTCTTGTTGACTGGTTCAACTGAGTATTCCAGGAAAGCATTGATTGCATGGGATAATATGCCAACCTAAAGCAGCAGGTGGATTGAATGTGATAAATATGAAGATTTGGAATAAAGCAGTAGTGTTAAAACATCTGTGGGCTCTGGATATGAAGAAAGATGCTCTGTGGATTAGATGGGCTCATACCTACTACATAAAGAACAGACATATTGAAGAAATACACACACCCAAAGCAGCAACATGGGTGGTGAGGAAGATCATAGAGGCAAAGGATGAAGTTATGAAGATGAAGATGAGGACAGATCAACACAATCTCACAACCATACTGGGGAGCTTTGTGAAGAAAGGTAAATTTCATATACACAAGGCTTATGTTCAGTTGCAGCCTCAATTCTTAAAAGTTGAATGGAAGAGTATCCACATGCACTCACAGATTCACCCTAAATTCAAGTTCCATCTATGGTTAGCTATTAACCAAAGGATAGCAACTGTGGATAGGCTTGTTAAGTTTGGTATTCAAGTGCAGTCAAATTGTATATTCTGTGAAAAAGCTGAGGAAACATTTGATCACCTCTATTTTGGATGTCAAAGTACCAACAAGTTGTGGGAAAGAGTATTGAGATGGTTGGGACATACAAGGCTGATAGGGGACTGGAACCATGAGCTGATATGGATTAGTAGCATGGCAAAAAGGAAAGAGTGCAAGGCAGAAATGATCACGACAACCTTTGCAATGGTTGTTTACTGCATATGGTGTGAAATAAATTCGATGAGATTCAACAAGGGAAGCACATACAAGGAAGGAAGAAAATCAAATGGAGACCAGAATTAGATTCTGTGAATAATTTGCCTTAGTATAGAATTTTGTTATTACTGCAAATATAGTATAATTATACTTTGTAATAGAGATTAGGAGATTAATGGTCAGCGTTAATCTGGGTATGTAATGTCAGTTTTTGATGAAATAAAAGCAAATTTTCGTCAAAAAAAAAAATATTTCATTTGGTTGCTTAGCCATAATAGATTGCCTACTTTGCAACACCTCCAAACACGCAAGATAATTACTAACAGTACGTGCACCATTTGTCTTCAAGGTGAGGAATCTAGTAAAGCACATTTTTTTGGACTGCTTCAATGCAAAAATCTACTGGAAGAATATAGGATTGTCAAATCTTATAACGACTCTCACAAATTCAACCAATCCTAAAGAATGGATCAAACCACTTATATATTACCATCATATACAATTTCCTAACAAAGTTAATCCCAGGACTTTCTTAGCATTAAACCTTTGGAACATTTGGAATACTAGAAAGAAGAATATATATGAAAATACAAACAGATTTATTCACATAAATACTACTATACAACTAGCAACCGAATATTGTTACTTGGTAAACCCCATAACAACACCCGTATTACGAACTAAGGTCCCTTTAAAATGAATACCTCCGAAACCTAATATATACAAGCTTAATACGGATGAAGCTAGTAACTGCCCCCCCAG
>ML408386.1:77366-203203 GCA_005239525.1 Nicotiana knightiana | reverse complement strand
CCCCCCCACACACACAAATGGCATATGAAGTATATTCAGAAACCATAATAGTGACTGGATAAAAGGATTTATAGGTAACTTAACTAAACAAACTACTTTGACAACATAATTATATGCTCTTCTCCGGGGCCTTATTCTAGCTAAGGAAAATAACATCATTCCGCTCCAAGTGGAACTGGACGCCAAGGAGGTAATCACACTACTGCATATTAATAACTGGCACTTGGCTAATCTCATATATGATTGCATGCACCTACTCAAGATGCTCCATCATCCACTAGTTAGCCATGCATACAGAGAACAAAATAGATTAGTAGATAACCCAGCCAGTGCAGGGAGTTTTTTGGAAGGAAGCTTTCAGCTACAAGTTTATGATCATCCGCCACCTTTTGCAGTACAAACTTGGACAGAAGACAAACATGGTTTATCCATTTTGCGCACAATACCACTGACCTGCCTGAAGGAAAATGACTCCATCAATGGAGATATAACTAGTAGAAATATTAGTTCAACCTGTAATAGTGTTATTATAACTACTAGTAGTAGTAATAGGGTGCAACCTGTGCACCATCCTTCTCTGTATGCAGCAATTCAATATATAAACTATCTTTTCGTACAAAAAAAAAAGCTTTTATAAAAAAAAAAAATACTCCTAACCCAATATAAAAAAAATACTCGTCAAATGCTTGGAATTGAATACCCTAAATCTAAATATAGTTTATATGAAGGACTACAATCAAACAATATGATTTTTTAGATCAAAATCATAAGTGTTAGGGAAAGAATAGTAATTATTCTAAAATATTAGAAAAATAATTAAATGACTATTCTTACAATTTAGAAAATAACTTAAATTACTATTTTACCTAACGTGAAAGCCAATTTTAAATGATAAAAAAGACAAACGATTATGAGCGAACACTATCTCGATGAATATGAACTATTAAAATATTATATAAATATTTTATTAAAAATTATGTTTGAGTGATAAAATAAAAGTTATAGAAAAATATAAGATCTTGAAAATGGTAATTATTGAACTTATCTAACTAACATAATAAACATAGAAAATATACCCCGTATAAGCCCTTAATCATGCAAGTCAATATATTCAACTTAAAAATCATTATAAATTTTATATAATATCATTACTTTAGTTTCACAAGTATCGTTCTTCATTTTTAGTTTTAGCAAGAACGCATTAACCCTTGAAAATTTAAGTTATTATGTAAAAATTTCTTTGAAAAATTATATTCTTGAATTCATTATAGAAAACACAAATAAAGTTAACTAACTGACAAAAGATACCTTTTTTCTCGCTGAAAAATACAAATTGTGCTATTAGTTCAATCAATAAGAAAAAATATAATGAATATTTTCAACAAATTAGTAAAGAACTAAGAGCCTATGATTGTAATAATATTGTATGAAATTCACGGCTCCATGTTAAAATTAAAATTAGGTTTAGTTCTACCTTTTAGCCTTGAATTATTTTTTTAAAGTTACTTGTTGAAAGGTAAATTGTGAATATCCTTTGAAATATTCATGCTAAAAGAGTACTATTTTATAATTCTTTCACAATAAAATAAGAATTCCTAAAACCTGAAAAAGCTATGTGCACGAGACTTTATTTGTATTTTGAAATTTATTCTCTTTCAATCAGCTTTATTTTACTAAAATTATAAATAAATAATTGGTTATAATTCTATACAAACAATAAAGACTTCTAAGTCTAAAAGGAGTTCTAAGTGAACGAAACGTTCCTACTTTAGTCCTTTTGGGTTCTCTTTTATAAATATATTGTCTTACCTAGTTTAAACAATGAAAGATTCAACATTTAATATTTAGTTGATTTTAAAGTCCTAAATATTAGAAAAATAATTAAATGATTATTTTGTCTAGTGGGAACTCTACTTTTAAAAGGTAAAAAAAGCGAACTACATTTCGTTAAAGGTATTCGTGCTTTTAATATAGTATATAGAATAGTCTTGAGACGAATTTGCTCTTGTTTTTTATCTTAATAAAGTAACCAGTATTAGATAAAAATTATGTATAATTATTAGATTATCAGTTAAGAAGCATGACATGAAACTATTTCTCATATTTTGTACATATTTTTTTTTAATCTGTAACAACTCAACCCCTTGATCTTAGTAATATTTAATATCTGTAACAACCCAACCGAAATCATATTATTTTTTTATATCTACAACAACCCAACCACTTGATCTTAGTACTTGCATTTTATTTTATGGTCAATATTAAAGAATACTACACATATCATGTTGTAATATATCTTGTTTGAGCGTATTGTTTTAAAAAAATTCTTACTACCACTTTATTTTTACCTCAAAGTTGACTAAGTCTTATTCTTCTATATTTTCACCAAAAAAATAAATCTCTATTTAATCTTTGGTTATAGTTGTTGCATTATTTATTACTTAATATTATTATATTTTTATGTGATTTTTTGTTAGATTACTGATCGACTTAATATCTTGTTTATTGCCATTTTGATAATTATATATAAATATAATTTTTTTAATTCCTAAAATTTAATGTTTTTTTATATTTTTATCCTATTACTTAGAGCTCTTTCGTCATTCAAATCTATTAATAGTAATTTGAGTATTATTTAATTATTTAATACGCTTATCCTAAAATTAATTCAAAGTATAAATATTCTCACACTATCTATATTTTCCTCTTTATATAATTTTTACCCCTATTATGAAATTTTAATTATTTTTAAATATTAATATCTCTGTAACAACCCGACCGGTCGTTTTGAGCTCTAACATGTTGTTTGGTAGTTTAAGGCCATGAGCAGCTTCATTTCAGGTATTATGACTTGAGGGTATGGTCGGAATTGAATTTCAAAAAGTTCGGAGTCGAATTGGAAGGAAAATTCTTATTTCGAAAGCCTTAAGTTGGAAGAATTGACTTAGATTGGATTTTTTAGTAAACGACCTCAGAATCAGGATCTGAAGGTTCCAGAAGGTTCGTATGATGATTTCGGACTTGGTCGTATGTTTAGACCGAGTTTTGGATAACCCGGGAGCGTTTCAGCGCATATTGTAGAAGTTAGCATTTTAGAAAAAATTTCATAAGTCTGGGTTGAAGTACATTTCAGTGTTATTGATGTCCGTTTGGGATTTCGAGTCAGGAAATAGCTCTGTATGGTTATTCTGGAGTCAGGAGCGCGATCAGAAGTGAATTGGGGGGGTCCGTAGGTCAATTTGGAGTCATTTGGCTAAGTTAGAAATTTGAAGGTTTTAAGAAGTCCGATCGGAAGTGGAAACTTTGATATCAGGGTCGGATTCCGATTCTAAAAGTTGGACAGGTCCGTAATGTTGAATGTGACTTGTGTGCAAAATTTGGGGTCAATCAGACGTGATTTGATAGGTTTTGGCATCGAATGTAAAAGTTTGAAATTTCAAACTTCATAAAGATTGAATTGTGATGCGATCCATTGTCTCGATGTTATTTGATGTAATTTGAGGCCTCGAGCAAGTCTACATTATGTTTTGGATAAGGTTGATGTGATTTGACGGGGTCTCGGGGGCCTCGGGTGAATTTCGGGTGGTTAACGGATCGAATTTGGAGTTGAGGAAGGGCTGAAGCATCTGGTGTCTGGTGTGACCGCACCTGTGCAATAAGGGCCGCATGTGCGGTTTTGGCGTTGCAGATGTGGAATTTGGCTAGTTTGGTTGGGGGCGCAGGTGCGAGGTTATTTCCGCACCTGCGAAGGCGCATATGCGGAAGAGGAAGCGTTGGTGCGGAGCCCGGCTGGAAAGGAGGAAGCCGCAGGTGCGAGTGCTTGGGCGCACCTGCGGGCGCACAGGTGCGAGGTTGGAGGCCGCATGTGCGGAGGTCGGGACTAGGTAGTGTGTATTTTAAAACCGAGGTCTTGGCTCATTTGCACTTTATTTCTTCGATGGAAGGCGATTTTGGAGCGATTTTGGAGTGGTATTTTCGGCATCTTCCATAAGGTAAGTGATTTCTTCCTATCTTGAGTTAAATACTTGGATTCTGCATGGATTAGAGAAGAAAATTTGTAGAAATTTGGGGTTTTGGTGGGAAGACCTAGAATTGGTATTTCGGATTTTTACCACGAATTTGGGCATGAAATTGAAAGAGAATTATATATTTGAACTCGTAAACTTATGGGTAATCTTCATCTTCGAAAAATTTCGGAATCCGAGCACGTGGGCTCGACGACAATTTTGTCAACTTTCCGAGCGGAGTTGGAAATTTATATAAATGAAATTTTTATAAGTATTAGAGTATATTTTCATTGGTTTGCCCGTTATTTGGATAGTTTTTGGCGTGGTGCATCAAATTGAGTCGTCGGAAGGGCTTGGAGGCCAGTCATGAATCTTTGGGGCGAGGTAAGTCTCCTTTCGAACCTTATAAGGGGGAATTGTCCCCATATGTGAAATAATCAATCATGTGCTACTATTTGTGGGGGGCTACGTACGCACGAGGTGGCGGGAGTCCGTGCGTAGCTACTATTATGCTTATGTCCGGGTAGTCTAGGACCCAAAAGCATGTTTTATTTGCCATGCTTGTAACTTTATTGATGAATTTAGAAACGATTAAACCTTATCGAACTTGGTAAATGAATTTCTGGAAAAGATTTAAATACTATCTTCGCGTCCATTAAAAGAGAATTTGATCACTTCCTTGGATAATTATTTTCCTGATAAAAATGTGAATTTTTTGTGTGAATGTGTGTATCTATGAGTACCTGAGTCGCATGTATGATTCACGAGCAAGGTAACTCTATTATTTATATATGACCGCGTCGCATGATCGATTCGCGAGCGGGGTAATAGATGCATCTATGGTTTGAGCCGTTCGACCCTTCGGCAGTGCATAATTTACATTTATCGTTGGTTCGAGCCGTTCGATCCTCGACATTTCTTGCGCATGATATTTGCTAAGTACTTTCTGAGATTTTTAACTGTTTACTGGCTTGAATTATAAGTTGTCAATTGAAATGACGAAGATTTAAAGTTTGTAAATGTGGAAGAAGTTGTTATTTCCTATCACTATTTGTTAATTACCTATGATATCCATGCGTAGTGTCACCCTTGATTTTTATTAAATTGAACTCTAGCAAGTGTCAAATTCAACCTCTCGTCACTACCTCTTCGAGGTTAGCCGAGATACTTATTGGGTACACATTATTTTCGTATTCATACTACACTTGTTGTGCATTTTTATTGCACAGGTACATGTATATCTAGTGGCCCTGCTTGACGTAGTGATGTGGCTGACCTGGAGACTTAGGAGAGCTGCTCCCCTCGAGATGACCCGCAGCCAACAGGGTCTTCCTCGGATGTATTGTACTTTCTTTACTGTCCCATTTGTATTCTGGACGGTTATTGTATTTCATTTGGTTTTTCTTAGAAACTGCTCATGCACTTGTGACACCAGGTTCTGGGATGAATTTGGGATGTATTTGTCGACGGAATTATTTAAAACAACGTTGTTTACTCGGTAACTTTATTTGATCTTTATATGATGAAATAAAAAGTAACGATTTTCAAAATACTAAAATAGGAATTTAATTAACCATTGAGTGTTGGCTTGCCTGACTGTGGTGTCCGGTGCCATCACGACCTTGATGGATTTTTTATCATGACAACGTGGTATTAGAGCACTAGGTTCCCTTAGGTCTCACGAGTCATGAGCAAGTCTAGTAGAGTCTTGCGGATCGGTACGGAGACTTATGTACTTATATTCGAGAGGCTACATGGCTGTTAGGAGCACTTCCCTTCTTGATTCTCATCGTGCCATTTGATTCCTTTGAGGCTTATGCCTACGTTTCTTCCTACTCAATCTTACATGTCGCGAAGCGATTGCTATAAATCGAGAATGTGTGGGATTGTAATGATGCTACAGATATGGTGCGTGAGGTTTTTCCATGCAGAGTTGGTTGGGGCTATTGTCGTTGCTCTGCGGAAGGATATTATGTTGTTTCAGCTCGGTAGCTGCACTTCTGAGAGCTTTGAGGTTATGCGTAGATTTTCTATGATGCTTATGATTGGTTATCGCACGGTGTTGATGTGATGGTAGGATGCTTTCCCATACATCGGGGCAATGAATGACTTGATAGGAGTTCTACTCAGAGAATGATTCCGAGAATTCGGTATTTTATTTTCTGCGGAGGGAAGGCAATTGGAGTAGAATTGTTCGAGTTTGGTTTGATATAGTAATAAGACTTGGTTTTTTCAAGTGAGGTGGAATCTTCATCTGTGATGTGGTAATCGTCGTCTTTGATCAAATAGAATGTGTTAAGTTCATCGGTGTTATGATCTTCTTCAGATTTGCTTTCGTGGCACGGTATTGTGAAATGGTGTCCGGGAAGCGCCTGTTGGAGATTGCGGTGTGCGGTGATTCATGATCGGATCGGATCGGTGTTTCTAGTGTCGGTGGCTCGAGAAAGATGATCTTCGGAAAGGTTTGAAGTTGTGGTGATCTGCTAGTTTAAGTGCTACTGAGAATGATATTTATTTGAGGCAACAACTGGGCCGCATACGATGAGGAAAGACATGTGGGAAGTGCCAGGCGATGGTTAAATTTCTAGAAGGCCAGGTGTAAGAAGCAAAAGTCGAGCAGTTGCCTAAATGAGTGAGTTTGACCAAAGTGGGAGAGTGGCAGCGTAGCATATGAGTTATGTGGTAAGATGGCTGCACATCTTGAGGAGAAGTTTGGAGTTATTTGAAAATTTTAGTGGACGGTGATTGGGTCCACGGGTTAAATTGAAATGTTGGCTACTACGACGGGAGATGGGATGCAGCAGGAAAGAGTTGCTTGGTATGAAGAAGGATGCAATATAGCTTTGAATTAGAAGATATTGTCGCGCATCTAGTATATGTCCATGAGGAGCGAACAGACTGGTTCAGTGGTAAATGAGAACGGGCGTAGGATGGGGTATCGATGTCGTAGAGATTGTGCAGTTCAGCATCGTTGGAAGGTGTCAGTTGGTAATTTTCGCAGGTGGGTCATCTTCTATGAGTAGGTCAGTGGTTGCGGTTGGCGGAGTTTTTGCGAGGGATTTTACTGACTATTCAGCAAGAGGTCGAATAAGAGAATGTGGTTAATGACTCAGAGTGTTTGTGAAATGCTACCGGAAGGAGTCTCAAGAAATTTGGCGAGTTGGTTATGCAGGATCATGTCAACAATGAAGGGAGATTCTTGGTGAGTTCCAGATTTGTATAATAGCGGCTTCGGGCTAAGTGGGAGAGTCCCACCGCCGGCGATTGGGCTGCATGGTTATCTACTGGTGAAAATTCTAGTTAGCGGCATATTAGTGGGTTAATACAGCTAAGGGAAGAAGACATGAGTGGTAACTGAGCGTAGGATTTGATGAATGTGTGCAAAGGTTGGCCTTATTGAGTCAGGTTCAGGCCTTATTGAGTCAAATTCAGGATTTATGCTTCGTACAGAGGTGATGTACAAGGGAAGTTATTCAGTCGGGTGCTTTATTAAGCTGGGTGTACATATGCCAGCGAAGCTTTGGAGTTGATTATATTCGAGACCAAGCCAGAGTGGGCGACTCTCAACAATGGTCCTAGTGAATTCAAAGGTTAAAATGCGGTGCCTAAGGATTTCAAACCTGCGATATGGTTAAGAATCGAGCTTTTGTAGCGGATTATGATATGAGGCACATAATGTTCTATAATATCTTTGACTTGCAGAGCATTTGGAGGAAAATGACTTCGAATTCATGAAGGAATTGTCAGAATGGGTGTACTAGTTGAAGATGTGAGTGTGCGTGTAAGGAGGGCATGGGACGGTTCATAGGTTTGGGGACAATGTGGTCTCGTGGAATGGGGTCACTTAGGATGAGTGCGACTTGAGTTGTTATGAGTTGACCAATAGTTCTAAGTCAAGTTAAGGATAAAGTAGAAGAAGTTAGATTGGTTAGCCGTGGTTGAAATTGCATATTGGTAGCAGTGATCAATTCCTTCAGCGTGATCAAGTTATGCATGTGATTTGTGACGGTACGTGCGGGGTTTGACGGCGACCGTAATTGATTTTATTTGGAAATATCCAAGTATTTTGGGCCTGTTATGTGTAGGCGGATCTCGAAAGGATTATGGTGGTATAGACTATTACTTGAGGATTTGCATCTTTTGTGATTATGAGAATTCGCTCGTGTGTTGCTACGGTTTTCTTGAATTGGGTTATGTAAAAGGTTTTATATGATAAAGTGTTTACCCTATTAGTGGTTCGGGAGTTAGGACGGGATCCTGTGCTATTTCGTATTTGCATGATTAGGTGCAGTGAGCAGTATGGAATTTGAAGTAAGAATCAAGGTTGCAGATTGGTGTTGACAAGGATGTCGCGAGCTCGGATGAGCAAGCAAAGGGATGTGGATGTTTAGAGCAAGCAGGTATTGTCTTTGGCATCACCTGAGATTGGTGGTTGTGTAAGAGGCTTTGCGTTCTGGTTGCAGATTTCTTGGTTGGCTTTACAACACTTATATGGCCGGTGGTATGGATGTGCAGACTTGTTACCTTGTCACTTAATTGATTGAAGATTCAGACCAAGTATAAAGGTATAATGTTGTTTATTTGAGAGTTTATGCTTGGAGGGCGCTCGGTTCATTTGGTTGCGGATGTAGGGATTTTGCTCCGGCTATGACGGTTGTTCTTGCGTTTTATGAGAAAAAGTGGGTCATTATAGACCCAGGTAAGGCTATTAGCCTAGTTCGGGCGAGCGGAATTGGCTAGAAGGTTGTGAATAGATTTAAATATGATTATGGACTCCATGTGAGTCAGAGGTGTTCGTTTCAGTATGGCGCTTCTCTCGGAGGGATATTAGAACATCAGATGCTGTTCCATCTTCGTTCATTTCAGGTAATATTCTGTTGTGCCGTGTGAGTTGTGAAGACGGCTTGATAATTTCTTATGTGTTGAGGTTCCGCGTAGTAATGATGATGTGTGAGCAAGATAGCTTTTGAGATTCAGAGTATATATATCGCACCACAGTTGTGCTTGAGTTTTGTAGCGTATGGCTTTATCAATCTCCCTAGGATGCTATTATGCACTTAACGTGCTTGTGATCGATATTCGATATTTTGTGGTAATGAGCAATTTAGCTCGGTGTGTATCTCCTTATGTACATTTTATGTGTGGATCGAGTGGCACGCCGCCATGGGTATGTTATTGGGATCGGGTTGCACGCCGCAACAGTGTGATGATGAGTAAGGTTCCTTATATTTATTTTTTCTTGTGTTGCTTCCTATTTTCTGAGGAAGGTTCATATTAGTTGCGTGAGTTGAGTGGTCCCTTCCTGAGTCATTTCTTTATGTATCATGTTCGAGTTGTGTCCTATTGGCACAATGCGACATCATGTGAGGTTGTTGGTCATGTCTGGGGTGACTTGTTGTCTAAGCAGTTTATACTGGGTGAGACGAGATTATTGGATCAGGGATCAGTGCGATAAGATTATGTGAAGTATATTAAAGGACAAATACCATTATCTGGTTCGTAATGAGGTGATGATTCTAGTGAAGAGGAGAGATTCAATGATTGGTTAACTCTGCAGTTGGTTGTGAATTTCTACACATCTCCTCCGTTGTGGTGGTATCGTAAGCGTTATAGCAAGACCTGTATATATGTCATGAGGTGCATTGGGAGCATCAGATTCGTGGAATTTTGGCTATTAAGATCAGGGAATGTCATTATGGTTAAATGATGAATTATGCGGTGTATGGTGCTAATTCAGCAAAGGCATGAAATCATGTTCTGGTACCTCGTGTAGTGATTGATTCGGTGTTCATGTATTGGAAACAGGCTTGATAGAGAATTTCGGGAGTTGGAACTGGGTTCTGAGCTTATTGTATGGATAAATGAGGATGTCTTCAGATTTGATCGAGCTAATGCGCTCAGCTGAGTGGTGGAAGCACAGGTAGGTGCACGAAGTGTTAAACAGTGATTTCAGATAACTCCAGAGCAGTTCGTAGCACGTTCAAGGACGAACGTATGTTTTAAGTGGGAGAGAATGTAACGACCCGACATGTCATTTTGAGCTCTAACGCGCCGTTTGGCGGTTTAAGGCCATGAGAAGCTTCATTTCAGGTATTATGACTTGTGGGTGTGGTCGGAATTGAATTTCGGGAAGTTCAGAGTCGAATTGGAAGGAAAATTCTTATTTCGAAAGCCTTAAGTTGGAAGAATTAACTAAGAATGGATTTTTGAGTAAACGACCTCAGAATCAGGATCTAAAGGTTCCAGCAGGTTCGTATGATGATTTCGGACTTGGGCGTATGTTCGAACCGAGTTTTGGATGAGGAGCGTTTCGGCGCATATTGTAGAATTTAGCATTTTAGAAGAAATTTCATAAGTCTTGGTTGAAGTGCATTTCAGTGTTATTGATGTTTGTTTGGGATTCCGAGTCAGGAAATAGCTCCGTATGGTGATTCTGGAGTCAGGAGCGCGATCGGAAGTGAATTCGGAGGCCCGTAGGTCAATTTGGAGTCATTTGGCTAAGTTAGACATTTGAAGGTTTTAAGAAACCCGACCGGAAGTGGAAACTTTGATATCGGGGTCGGATTTCGATTCCGAAAGTTGGAACAGGTCCGTAATGTTGAATGTGACTTGTGTGCAAAATTTGGGTCAATCAGACGTGATTTGATAGGTTTTGGCATCGAATGTAGAAGTTTGAAATTTCAAAGTTTATAAAGATTGAATTGTGATGCGATCCATTGTCTCGATGTTATTTGATGTGATTTGAGGCCTCGAGCAGGTCTACAGTATGTTTTGGATCAAGTTGGTATGATTGAATGGGGTCCCGAGGGCCTCAGGTGAATTCCGGGTGGTTAACAGATCGAATTTGGTGTTGAGGAAGGGCTGAAGCATCTGGTGTCTGGTGCGACTGTACCTGCGTAATAAGGGCCGCAGGTGCGGTTTTGGTGTCGCAGATGCAGAATTTGGCTGGCTTGGTAGGGGGCGTAGGTTTGCGATGTTATTTCTGCACCTGTGAAAGCGCAGATACGGAAGAGGAAGCGCTGGTGCGGAGCCCGACTGGAAAGGAGGAAGCCGCAGGTGCGGGTGCTTGGGCGCACCTGCGGACGCGCAGGTGCGTGGCTAGAGGCCGCAGGTGCGGAGGTCGGGATTGGGCAGTGTGTATTTTAAAACCGAGGTCTTGGCTCATTTGCACTTCATTTCTTTGATGTAAGGCAATTTTGGAGCGATTTTGGACTGGTATTTTCGACATCTTCCATAAGGTAAGTGATTTCTTCCCATCTTGAGTTAAATACTTGGATTATGCATGGATTAGAGAAGAAAATTTGGGGTTTTGGTGGGAAGACCTAGAATTGGTATTTCGGATTTTTACCACGAATATGGGCATGAAATTGAAAGAGAATTATATATTTGAACTCGTAAACTTATGGGTAATCTTCATCTTCGAAAAATTTCGGAATCCGAGCACGTGGGCTCGAAGGTAATTTTGTCAACTTTCCGAGCGGAGTTGGAAATTTATATAAATGGAATTGTTATAAGTATTTGAGTATATTTTTATTGGTTTGCCCATTATTTGTTTAGTTTTGGGCGTGGTGCATCAATTTGAGTCGTCAGAAGGGCTTGGAGGCCGGTCATGAATCTTTGGGGGGAGGTAAGTCTCCTTTCTAACCTTGTAAGGGGGAATTGTCCCCATATGTGAAATAATCAATCATGTGCTACTATTTGTGGGGGGCTACGTAAGCACGAGGTGACGGGAGTCCGTGCGTAGCTACTATTCTGCTTATGTTCGGGTAGCCTAGGACCCAAAAGCATGTTTTATTTGCCATGCTTGTAACCTTATTGATGAATTTGGAAACGATTAAACCTTATCAAACTTGGTAAATGAATTTCTGGAAAAGATTTAAATACTATCTTCGTGTCCATTAATAGAGAATTGTATCACTTCCTTGGGTAATTGTTTCCTGATAAAAATGTGAATTTATTGTGTGAATGTGTTTATCTATGAGTACTTGAGTCGCATGTGTGATTCGCGAGAAGGGTAACTCTATTATTTATATATGACCGCATCGCATGATCGATTCACGAGCGGGGTAATATATGCATCTATGGTTCGAGCTGTTCGACCCTTCGGTAGTGCATAGTTTACATTTAACGTTGGTTCGAGCCGTTCGACCCTCGACATTTCTTGCGCATGATATTTGCTAAGTACTTTATGAGATTTTTAACTGTTTACTGGCCTTGAATTATAAGTTGTCAATTGAAATGACGAAGATTTAAAGTTTGTAAATGTGGAAGAAGTTGTTATTTCCTATCACTATTTGTTAATTACCTATGATATCCATGCGTAGTGTCACCCTTGATTTTTATTAAATTGACCTATAGCAAGTGTCAAATTCGACCTCTCTGTACTACCTCTTCGAGGTTAGGCGGGATACTTACTGGGTATACGTTCTTTTCGTACTCATACTACACTTGTTGTGCATTTTTATTGCACAGGTACATGTATATCTAGTGGCCCGTTTGACGCAGTGATGTGGCTGACCTAGAGACTTAGGAGAGCTTCTCCCCTTGAGACGACCCGCAGCTAACAGAGTCTTCCTCGGATGTATTGTACTTTCTTTATTGTCCTTTGTATTCTGGACGGTTATTATATTTCATTTGGTTTTTCTTAGAAACTGCTCATGCACTTGTGACACCGGGTTCTCGGATGACTTTGGGATGTGTTTGTCGATGGAATTATTTAAAACATCGTTGTTTACTCGGTAACTTTATTTGATCTTTATATGATGAAATAAAAAGTAACGATTTTCAAAATACTAAAATAGGAATTTAATTAACCATTGAGTGTTGGCTTGCCTGATTGTGGTGTCCGGCTCCATCACGACCTTGATGGATTTCGGGTCGTGACAATCTTATAATGTCTCGACCCAAAATCCATCCGAAGGAGTCGTGATGGCACCTAGTCTCTAAAGCTAGGTAAGCCTAACTCATACCCGAAAAGATAACAGATTCTACTAAACAACTATTGAACATGAACCAGAAATTCTTAATAAACTAATAGTCTTAGCATGATACAATATCCCAAAATCGGTAGTAGAAATCATAAGCCTTACTAGGAGAAATTTTACATAATGAATACAACATTGTTCCGAAATAGAAGGAAACAATGGAAATAAATACATTAGAGGGTGACATCGGAGCCTGCGAACGCCCGACAGGTGTACCTTGAAGTCTCTAGCCACATCAAGCATAAGTCTCAAAACCGACTCGATCCGAAGTACCTGACTCTGCACAAAAAGTATGTAGAAGCATAGCATGAGTACACCACGGTGGTACCCAGTAAGTATCAAGCCTAACCTCAATAGAGTAGTGACAAGCCAGGTCAAGACACTCACTGAACATCTAAACTTGTGCAGGATATGACATAAACCTAACAAGAAAGGAATATTAAAGAAATTCCAATAGCAAACATAAATAAGATTACAAACAGTAATAATGGTAAGGGAAACATGACTGGAAATGAGAAATAACTAGGTAATTAGACAACAACATAGTTGGGATACAGACAAGGGTAAATGTGCTCAAGTAGGGAAAAATATGTCAACTCCATCAATCGAATCGTTTCTAATACACGACTCCAATAATCCTAATTCTAGGAATCTCATACCATAGATCTCATCTTTCAAACCTTTAACACACACGGTACCTTGTGACTGCATCTTTCCATCTCATCTTGCACGACAAAATCCACGTGCTACTCAGTACATAATATTCGTGACAAATGCTAATTAGGATGTTCAAATGACTTTATGTATATATCTCGAAAAGTAAAACTACATCTTCGGAACCAAGTAGGAAATCAATGAGAAATAAGAGTTTATTTTGGAAATCATTTGGTTAATGAAAATAACCTTTTTCAAATAAATACAACATCGGATAAGCTACTGAATTTAATATAGAATTTATTGAATTACAATATAATAACAATTCCTTTTAAAGTAAAATAAAAATCTCAGAAAGGCCAAAGAGATTAAGTTGAGAAATCAATTGACGTAAAATATGACACTAGTAGAAATAGTAAGTATCGAAATAAACGGCGGGTTTTAACTTAAAAGTCACACAAGGCAGCATGATATTAATTCTTTTATTTATTTAGAATCATTATATTACTAACAACTCAACAGGACATGATGCAATGACTTTACATAGTAAATTAACCTAGAAAATCAATTTACCAAAATAATAGTATTAGGAAAAAAGAACTCAGGAAATGACGGCAATACGATAAGTCAACGACAATAACTCAATCCTCGGAAAAACAGTAATGAACCGGCAATATAAATTCTCAGAATCTCGTACGAAAGAACCGAAACCAATGCAACAAAACAGGGAATACAAAACACAAAATATGTTACGGCGCAACCTGAACCCACAATATAATATCAATATCAAAATTCACCCTTGTTCCACCATATCAATTCACCCTTATTTCATATGTTGCGGCATGCAATCTGATCCCACCGTTCAATATCAATATCATGCCAATAAATAAAATATATTGCGGCTCACAACCCGATTCCACCATATAATATCATTATCATAATTCACTCTTATTTCACGGATCATAATTCACTCTTATTTCACCATAACAGTCCACCCTTATTTCACCTGTTGTGGCGTGCAACCCAATCCCACTGTTTAATATCAATATCATAATTCACCCTTATTTCACCATAACAGTCCACGCTCATTTCACCAGTTGCGGCGTGCAACCCGATCCCCCTTATAATAATTTAAATCAACAACAACAACTGAATAACTCCATTTACAAGAATTTCTACAATCAAGGGTATCAGTACACAACAACAAAGGAACCACATAGAACCCGGAGGAACACAACAAACTTTACAAGGATCACCGGGCATATAAGGTACGTGATAACTAAGTATGCAATCACAACAATTAGGAGTGGTAGCAGATAAGTACAAGACATAGAAAAAACTCAACAATTAAGCGGTAACATGACAATAAGGAAAACAATAACTTCAACCAAGGCATATAAGGCCAAATAACGAGTAAGAAGTACAGTTAGGTGCTAACAACGTCAAATAAAACATGTAAGAGTAGACTAACAACGAGGTACCACATGTTATGGTAATTCAATTAAAGTCATGGAAAGACACTAGACAATTTAAACGGGTCATATACCATATATAGACCGTGTACCCACTCGTCACCTTGTGTACACGGCTTTCACATAACAAGATAGCACAATTAACTAAATTCCTAAGGGGTGGTTTCCCCCACACAAAGTTAGGCAAGACACTTAACCTCAATTCGGTCAAATCAATACCCAAATTAGCTTTTTCTTTACAAATTCACCTCCGTCGGCTCAATCTAACCAAAGACGACTTAAATACATTAAACAATGCAAGAGAAAATAATTTCAATTAACAAAGCTATGATCTTTATACAATTTGCAAAAAGTCCACAAAAGTCAACCCCGCGGGCTAGCACCTCAGAACCCGAAAAAATTTACAAAACCCGAACACTCATTCCGATACGAGTTCAACCATACTAAAATTATCAATTTCCGACACCAATTCGTCCTTCAAATCACCATTTTTCATTTTGAAATATTTTACATTTTCCCCCAAATTTCCTTTAGATTCTCGTGAATTTGATGTTAAATATAATGTATAATCACAAAATACAATTGAAATTGATTAGAGGTACTTACTCAATGATTTGGTATGAAAATCCTTCCACAAAATCATCTCTCATCGAGGCTAGGGTTCAAAACATGATAAAATGAAGCTAAGTCCCGAAATGGAAGTCTTAATACCAGCATCAGGTGTCGCATTTGCGACATCACGATCGCAAATGTGATAAAAGTATCGCAAAAGCGAAGGCTGACCAACTCTGCCAAAGTCGCAAATGCGACATAAGACTTGCAATGCGAGCTCAGAGTTTTCGCAAAAGCGACTGCTTGTGTCACAAATGTGAAGCTGCCTAATCGCAAATGCGATGAAATAGTTGGCAAATGCGAACTCCCCTGCCTCAGCCTATCGTCGCAAATGCGAGAATGATCTCGCAAATGCAGATATCGCAAATGTGATGAAAACCTCACAAATCAAGAACAAAGACACCAACACAGCTGAACCTTCTTCCAACACTCCGTAACGCGTACAAAACTCACTCGAGCCCTCAGGGCTCTAAGACAAACACCCCCACAAGTCTGAAAACATAAAGAAACTTGCTCGAGCGATCAAACTATCAAAATAACCTCTAAAATCATGAATTGGACGCCAAAAAACATGAAAATCACAATGAACTTCAAGAACTTCTCAACTGAGCGTCTGAACCATATCAAATCAACTCCAAATGACACCAAATTTTGCAGGCAAGTTTCAAATAATAAAATGAACCTATTCCAAGTTTCAGAACCACAATCCGGACCCGATAGACTTAATGTCCAACCATGGTCAAACTTAGTAAAATTCTAAACCTTTAAATTGCCAACTTCCGCCAAATGATGCCGAAACCTTTTAGAAACATCCAAATAAAATTCCGGGTACACGCCCAAGTCCAAAATCACCGTCCGGAACTACTGGAACCATCGAAACTCCGATCCGAGGTCAAATACTCAAAAGTCAAACCTTGGGTCATTTCCTTCAACTTTGAGCTTCTCAAATGAGAGTCACCCCTAAAAACCCTTTCCGAACATCTCAAAAACCTGAACTGATGATGCACACAAGTCATAATACATTGTGTGAAGCTATTCGTGAGGTCAAACTGCCAAGCCGGATGCAATTGCTCAAACCGACCAGTCGGGTCGTTACATCCTCCCCCACTTAAACATACGTACGTCCTTGAACGTGTCAGGAGTCGTTCCAAAGCTATTAAATCACTGCATGAGTATACACCTGGGGGTGATTCCCCATCACCCAACCTATGTAGGCCTGACAATGCAACTCAACTGAAGAGCTCACTTCATCCTTAGTCCATAACTTAAGACAGAACCCAACTCTCAACATCTGAAACTCATCATAGGATCCGAATCTCGCATCATCATGTTATAGAAACCTGAACAAGCTTAATCGAGCCACAATTTCAACCCAGGGCGCAATCACATGATGTTCCGCACAACTCAAATACATGTAGTAATATCTTCTGACCATCATAGCTTCCAATAACAATTTGGATGCCGGCAATACGCTTCACATTGAATAAAACCTTGTTCTGGACCTCCATGTCGCTGACCAAAATACATGAAACATGTAGAAACTCACAACCACCCATCAAATCAACAAGCCAAGAAGCTCTTCCGTCCCTCAAGAGACATTTCCCAAATCTGAGCGGAAATAACATCATCCTTCCAACTACTCCTCACCCAAAAATGATAGTGTGAGTCTCAAATCTAAGAACCTCTTCTCAGCCAATACTAGCAACCCAGCTAACAACTCATCACGGAACCACACCGATTCTCACATAATAACCCAGGCATGTAGCAAAATAGAAGGAAAGAAAGGTATGGGGATTATCTAACAAGTGCAACATATATAATGACAAAGTAGAGTTTCATCAACTTTTCCCACAGAGGGGAAATGGAACACAAAACAAAAACAAGAAAGAGTATCTCACATAACATCCACTGCGGTGTGCAGCCCGACCCCAAATATATCAATCCACATAGGGATACTCATCGAGCTAAAGTGCTCGGGTTCACTGATCACATGAATGTTGATATCAAGCACCATAGAGTGACACGTATGACTGTGGGAAATGAATATAAATAGAAAAACATGGAGGAAAACAAGCACAACTAAGGTGCAATAAGGAAATCAACATCACGAGGTCCATCTTGCCACATCGTCATGAGGGCTGAAGGGAATTACAACATGCGTGGAGAATAATCATACAACCTCACAGCCAATCACAACATAAAAGAGCAGCACATAACATAGTTCAGGGGCACAAATAATATCCATTCTGCCCAGTAACATAACCATGATATCGACTTCACAAGATTACCCAAACCTGATCCGATATAAAGTACACATCCTCGTTGGGCTTTCAAATAGCCCCCAAACCAAACCCTGATCATTCCCAAATAGCTCAATATCCCTCCAAAAGTCCATAGCAACCTACCGACAATTTATGCCATTAGTTATCCCATTCTCAACATTTCTTCACAATCCACAAATAAGAAATAGTGTGCATATGAGGACATCCAGCCCAAAACCTCGGGAATACCATAGTTTCCATACCCGATCTCAACTACGCTACCCGAATGGCTGATCACGCCCCATCATCTTACTGAAGCACCTATGTATATTTTCCAGCCGTGTAATGAAATCTGAACCTAAGAAGCCTCAGAACCCCGTAATCACCATACCACCAACCAATCATCTACAACCCATAACACAAGGTGCCTTCCTAAAATGCGCGCTCCTCGCATATGATGTTCAATAATTCCAACATTCTATTAACTTTTGATATCCATCCAGGAGAAAACCATAATGTACAACATATTCCTTATGCCCATAGCAGATAGCCGACTCAAGCTGTGGCCAACACCATCAAGAACTATCCGAGACTCGCCCGTACGCAACTAAGCCACCAGGACTGCATCTCCTCAACTCAACCGAGTTACACAAACTGTCCAACCCAAAAGTACTATCACAGATACCGGTAGAGAATTCCCATTCAAAAAGGACCAATTACTTCCATTGCTATGTTGGCCGAACACCACATAGCTGACCCATTTTTTCGAATACTCCCCCCCCGTCTTTCCTCTAGGGTAACACTTTTCCTTGTCGATATACAATGATCCCAACCAAAACCCAATGCAGAAAATCCTAAGACCAACCCAGAAGCTCATAATCCATCATATTTCCTCTGAAGCACCCCATAATGCCGCAACCAAGATGCCCACACTGAATAGACCTCTTGTGAATCTGAAGTTGTTTCTCCGACTTCCCTTGAATACTAAAATATATATCCATTAAGGACTCAGAAACATCGTAATCCCCAACATCATCCCATGCGAGATCTCATATCTCAATCATATAGAAATTTCGGGGAACCTTCCAATACCATATATATATACACATCTCCGTCCAAAACTGATGTAACACCTGACTCTGCAATCTAAATGTCGCTAGTGGACTCCCCCACTTGGCGCGAAGCCATAGAAAACAACATCTGATGATCCACAAAACTAACCTTCACAGCTCGTACAACACCAATCACAAGGTACTCCAAGTCATCCACTGCTGCACGTCCATTCTCGTGACGGTCAAACTCGCTCCGTTCAGTGCCTTGAATAATAAAATGTACCTTCCACTGAGTAGAAATCTCATGCGAACCACATAGTCTCCGATACCACCAACTACCCTCAAATTAACATCCACCTCATGACCCTACCATGATCGCGACGACTATTCAACCAATTAAACCTTCTCAAGCTCGTATTTATCAACTAGATGCCAGAACCCGATGCACCTCTGCGTGAACAATTGAATATCTCTCAATACCTCCACATCCTCAGTCTAGACGACACATTGAGAAATTGTTTGAGCATCCCTGGCCCCCTCGTAGCCCATTCGTAGCATCACAAACCGTTGGCACATAGTTGATATCGAGTGCGCAATATGATACATGAGTGGATGCAAAAGGAACATAAGATATGTGCTTCGAGCTGAATCAATGTCACACGATAAGGGATGAAAGAGGTGGAATTTCCTAATAGTTTCTGTAGCCTCTCGAAGATAAGTACAGACGTCTCCGTACCGAACCACAACACTCTACTAAACCTGTTTATGACTCATAGCACCTATGAACCTAGAGCTCTGATACCAACTTGTCACGACCCAAAATCACTCCAAAGAAGTCGTGATGGCACCTAGTCTCTAAAACTAGGTAAGCCTAACTCATACCGAAAAGATAACAGATTCTACTAAATAACTATTGAACATGAACCCAGAAATTCTGAATAAACTAATAGTCTCAGCATAATATAATATCCCAAAACCGGTGGTACAAGTCATAAGCCTTTGTAGGAGAAATTTTAATGAATACAACACTGTTCCGGAATAGAAGGAAACAATGGAAATAAATACATTCGAGGGTGACTATAGAGCCTGCGAATGCCCGACAGGTGTACCTTGAAGTCTCCAGCGACATCAAGCATAAGTCTCAAAACCGACTCGATCCGAAGTACCTGGCTCTGCACAAAAAATGTGCAGAAGCATAGCATGAGTACACCACGATGGTACCCAGTAAGTATCAAGCCTAACCTTGGTAAAGTAGTGACGAGGCCAGGTCAAGAGACTCACTGAACATCTAAACCTGTGCAGGATATGACATAAAGCTAAAGTAGAAAAAAAGGATGTCAACTCAACCAATCAAATCGTTTCTAATACACGACTCCAATAATCCCAATTCTCGTAATCTCATACCATAGATCTCATCGTTCAAACCTTTAACACACACTGTACCTTGTGCCCACATCTTTCCATCTCACCTTGCACGGAAAAATCCACGCGCTACTTAGTACATAATATCCGTGACAAATTCTAATTAGGATGTTCAAAAGACTTTATGTATATATCTCGAAAAGTAAAACTACAGCTTTTGAACCAAGTCAGAAATCAATGAGAAAAATGAATATATTTTGGAAATCATTTGGTTAATGAAAATAACCTTTTTCAAATAAATACAACATCGAATAAGATACTGAATTTAAAATAGAATTTATTGAATTATAGTATAATAACAATTCCTTTTTAATTAAAATAAAAATCTCATACATGCCAAGGAGATTAAGTTGAGAAATCGATTGACGTAAAATATGACAACTAGTAGAAATGGTAAATATCAAAATAAACGGAGGGTTTTAACTTAAAAGTCACACAAGACAGCATGATATTGATTCTTTTATTTATTTAGTGTCACTATATTACTAACAACTCAGCAGGACATGAGCCAATGACTCAACGTAGTAAATTCACCTAGAAAATCAATTTAGCAGAATAATAGTATTAAGGAAAAATAACTCAGGAAATGACGACAAGGCGATAAGTCAACGACAATAACTCAATCCTCGGAAAAACAGTAAAGAACCGGGAATTCAAATTCTCAGAATCTCGTACGAAAGAACTGAATCCAATGCAACAAAACAGGGAATATAAAACACAAAATATGTTGCAGCGCGTAACCCGATCCCACCATATAATATCAATATCAAAATTCACCCTTATTCCACCATATCAATTCACCCTTATTTCATCTGTTACAGTGTGCAACCCGATCCCGCTGTTCAATATCATATCATGCCAATAAATAAAATATGTCGCGGCGCGCAACTCAATCTCACCATATAATATCAATATCATAATTCACCCTTATTTTACCATAACAGTCCACCCTTTATTTTACCTGTTGTGGCATGCAACCCGATCCCACCGTTTAATATCAATATCATAATTCACCCTTATTTCACCATAACAGTCCACCCTTATTTCACCGGTTCCGGCGTGCAACCCGATCCCCCTCACAATAATTTAAATCAACAACAACAATTCAATAACTCCATTTACAAGAATTTCTACAATCAAGGGTATCAATACACAACAACAAAGGAACTACATAGAACCAGGAGGAACACAATAAACTTTACAAGGATCACCGGGCAGGTAAAGTACATGATAACTAAGTATGAAATCACAACAATTAGGACAGGTAGCAGATAAGTACAAGACATAGAAAAAAATCAACAGTTAAGCGATAATAGGACAATAAGGAAAATGATAACCTCAACTAAGGCATATAAGGCCAAATAATGAGTAAGAAGTACAGTTAGGTGCTAATAGCGTCAAATAAAACATGTAAGAGTAGAATAACAACGAGGTACCACATGTTATGATAATTCAATTAAAGGCATAGAAAGACAATAGACAATCTAAATCGGTCAAATACCACATATAGACCGTGTACCCACTCGTCACCTCACATACACGACTTTCACATAACAAGATAGCACAATTAAATCAATTCCTAAGGGATGGTTTCCATCACACAAGGTTAGACAAGACATTTACCTCAATTTGGCCAAATCAATACTCAAATTAGCTTTTCCTTTACAAATTCACCTCCGCGTCTCAATCTATCCAAAGATGACTTAAATACATTAAACAATGCAAGAGAAAACAATTTCACTTAATGAAGCTATGATCTTTATACAATTTGCAAAAATTCAACCCCACGGGCCAACACCTCAGATGCCGATAAAATTTATAAAACCCGAACACCCATTTCGATACGAGTTCAACCATACCAAAATTATCAATTTCCGATATCTATTCGTCCTTCAAATCACCATTTTTCATTTTGAAAGATTTTACAATTTTCCCCAAATTTTCCTTTAGATTCTCGTGAGTTTGATGTTAAATATAATGTATAATCACAAAATACAAATGAAAATTGATTAGAGGTATTGACCCAGTGATTTTGTATGAAAATCCATCCATAAAATTGCCTCCCATCGAGGCCAGGGTTCAAAACATGACAAAATAAAGCTAAGTCCTGAAATAGAAGTCTTAATACCAGCCTCACGTGTCGCATTTGCGACATCAGGATCGCAAATGCGACAAAACTATCGCAAAAGCGAAGGCTGACCAGGTCTGTCAAAGTTGCAAATGCGAGTTCAGAGTTTTTGCAAAAACGACTGCTTGTATCGCAAATGCGGAGCTGCCTAATCGCAAATGCGATGAAATAGTTCGTAAATATGAACTCCCCTGCCCCAACCCATCGTCACAAATGCGAGAATGATCTCGCAAATGTGGACATATGCGAGTGCGATGAAAACCTCGTAAAATGCGAGAACAGAGACACCAGCACAGCTGAACCTTCTTCCAACACTCCGAAACGCGTACAAAACTCATCCGAGCCCTCGGAGCTCTAAACCAAACATCCTCACAAGTTTGAAAACATAATACAAACTCGCTCGAACAATTAAAAATCAAAATAACCTCTAAAATCACGAATCAGACTCCAAAACACATGAAAATCATAATGAATTTCAAGAACTTCTAATTACGCAACCGAGCGTCCGTACCATATCAAATCAACTCCAAATGACACCAAATTTTGCAGGCAAGTTCCAAATGACGAAACTGACCTATTCCAAGTTTCGAAACCACAATCTGGACCTGATAGCCTTAGAGTCAAACCATGGTCAAACTTAGTAAATTTTAAACCTTTAATTGCCAACTTCCGCCCAATGATGCCGAAACCTTTTAGGAACATTCAAATGAAATTCCGGGCACACGCCCAAGTCCAAAATCACCGTCCGGACCTACAGGAACCGTCAAAATTTCGATCCGAGGTCAAATACTCAAAAGTCAAACCTTGTGTCATTTCCTTCAACTTCGAGCTTCTCAAATGAGAGTCACCCCTAAAAATCCTTTCCGAACATCTCAAAACCCGAACCAATGATGCACGCAAGTCATAATACACTGTGTGAAGCTACTCGTGACCTCAAAATACTGAGCCGAACGCAATTGCTCAAAATGTCTAGTCGGGTCGTTACATATAATATAATCAAAATATATAGTATCCCATTTTATTTAGTTATTTATGATTAATTAATTCAGAAATAAGTTATATGTGGATTTTCTTGGTTATGCCATATGGCTAAATTAGTTATAAGTCAATAGTTAATTAGTTATACATTACATGTGGCTAATTTTAAGGCTGCCACTTGGCTTAAGGAGAAGGTTTTTTTCCCTCACATTTTAATAATATATAGATATATAAACTATTTCTATTATATTAAAAAATTTTGAATTTTGAATTATTGCTATTACGTTACCTAATATAGTATTTCATGTTTTCATGTGACCTTCATTAACTTTCCTATTTATTTAGTATTATTATTCATTTATATCTTTTAATATAATATAGATCAACGTATAATTTTAATCTTGATATAAATATTTATATTATTTTAAATTAATATTCAAAATTATTAAATTATTTAAATTTATTAATAATACTTTTAAGTATTATATAATAAAATTTCTAATATTTTGATTTAGTTATTTATAATTAATTAATTAATAAATAAGTTATGTGGCTTTTTCTGGTTATGCCATACTGCTAAATTAGTTATTAGCTAATAGTTAATTAGTTATACATTACAATGTGGCTAATTTTAAGACTGCCACTTGGCTTAAGGAGAGGTTTTTTCCCTCTCCTTTTAATAATATATAGAATTTTTGCAATAAAATTACATATATTTTAAAATTTATTTAATTATAAAATAAAATGTAAGCTTATGAAATTGATGAATATGGATCATATGCACTCAATAAATGAGAAGACTTTATCCATCGAAGTCTTAATCATTATTCAATATATTTACCGAAAATTCGTTCAAATTTTATAATTTTATCAGTTCAGTTTCAAAAGTTATTGTGCTTCCCTTTTAGTTTCAGTAAAGCACAAAACCCTTGAAGATATAAAAGTTTTCTGAAAATATCTTTCATAAGCTATTCTCAAGTTCATTCAAAAAGACACAAACATGATTAATTAGTTTTACTTTTACTATGATTTTTTAAAACTTTTCAAATAACATAAATTAAAAAATTGAATCTTTTGTCTTCTTTATCTTCCTTCAAAGGTTTAATGTTACCCAAGTAGTGAGGTTCTAATTGATCAGATAAAAAGAAAAAAGAATCTATGATTTATATAACTTTATCGAAATGAATGTGAGCAAAAAAAGCATTACTAAAACATGAAATTTAATAGGGCGAACAAATTACAGTGAAAAGTTATTGAATTTATTGAGTTTGTATGTATATCTTAATTTAAGTATTTTTGTGTATATCATCCATTTTGAACAATCCAAGTACGATATAATCAGAGTCAACCCCTGATTAAACCTATGAACTCTCCAATCTTCAAATAGTCAACTTCCGGCAAACAGAGCCAAAATGTCCTACGAACCTCCAAATTCAAAACCGAATATACACCTAAGTCCAACATCTCTATAAAAACCTATTGGAATCACCAAATCACCAATCGAGGTCGTCTACTCATAAGTCAAACCTTGGTCAACTCTTACAGCTTAAGCTTCCAAAAATAAAACTAAGTGTTCCAATCATTCTCAAACCTTCGCAAAGCCAAACTAACCAATCCTGCAAGTCAGAAAACCACAAACACACATACGAAAAGCATCAAATAAGGGAGCGTGGGTCAAATACACAAAATGACCGACTGAGTCGTTACGTTCGCTCCCTCTTAAAAAATATTCGTCCTTGAACGGGTTTAGAATCATAATGGGGATGACAAAAAGATGAGAATATCTGCTCCACATATCATGCTCAGTATCCCAAGTCTTTTTCTTAACCGACTGACCTCTCATCTTCCGGACCTGCCTATCCAAATTTTTTGCCTACTGGTCTTCACAAGCTAAATTCTCATCCAGTTGACCCGAACTTCTGAAGCATGGAAACATGAAACACCAGATGAACACCCAACAAGCTGGGTGGGACGACAAGTTTGTAGGAACCTCACCAACCCTCTCTGACACCTCTAATGGACCAATATACCGAGTGCTCAACTTGCCCTTCTTTCCAAACCTCATCATGCCTTTCATAGGCGAAACTCTCATAAGAATCCTCTCATCCTCCATGAAAGCCAAATCACGAGCCTTCTTATCATCATAACTCTTCTTCTTGGACTGCACTGTATGAAGCTGCTCCTGAATCAACTTTACCTTCTCCAAAGCATCACGAACCAAATCTGTACCCAAAAATCTAGCCTCCCTTGGCTCAAACACCCAACTGGAGAACGACACCGCCTCCCATATAGTGCCTCATACGGAGCTATTTGGATATTAGACTGGTAGTTTTTATTGTAGGCAAACCCTGTTAATGGTAAAAACTAACCCCACTGGCCTCCTAAATCTATAACAGAGGCTCTCAACGTATCCTCCATGATCTGATTAGTCCGCTCAAACTGTCCATCTGTCTGAGGGTGAAATGCAATACTCAACTCCACCTGCATGCCCAACTCACATTGAACAACTCTCTAAATGTGCAATGTAAATAGGGTTCCCCAATCCGATATGATAGACACACGAACAACATGCAGGCAGACAACCTCTTTGATGTAGATTCGAGCCAACTACTTAGAAGTGTAGGAAGTCATGTGTCACGACCCCAAATCCAGGCCAGTCGTGATGGCGCCTATCATGGAACTAGGCCAGCCAAAACCAAACTCGAATCATAATAAGCTTCCCTTTTACATCTTTACTATACCGATTACCCATAAAAGTTTCCTTTAAACATTTATAAAACAGTTAAATCTATACTGAACATTAAATACAACCCCTGAGAACCCGGAGTCACTGGTCATAAGCATCTACATAAAATATACAACTCGACAAAAATAAATACTATAATAGTAAGCAGGAGAGGGAGCAGGACTGCGGGCGCATGCAGCTACCTTGCAAACCTCTGAGAATCTCTGGAACAGATAGACAGCTCACCCTGCCCTAACACCTGAATCTGCACACAAGGTGCAGAGAGTAATGTGAGTACGCCAACTCAGTAGTAATGAAACTAAATCAAGTCTAAGCAGCAAGAAACACATAAAATCAATGTCATCAAATCACAAGATGCACAACCTTTCTTTCCAACAGTATAACATAGGCATGTGAAATCATCATGCCTTAAAATCAACTTCAGAAAAGTCCTTTAAAGAATGCATAGTTTTAACAACTTCAAACCGAAAGATTTAGTATGAAAATGAATGTAGTAAAATCATCAGTAGCCCCTCGGGAAAAACATGTATCATAATCAGCCCCTCGGGCATGCCTCACAGTCACTCAGCACCTCACAATCACTCATGCCTCCCAATCACTTGTCACTCGGTGCGCTCACTGGGGGTGTGTACAGACTCCAGAGGGGCTCCTTCAGCCCAAACGCTAATATCACTTAGCACCTCACCATCACTCTTGGCCCTCGACCACACTCAGCACCTCACCATCACTCTGGCCCTTGGCCACACTCGGCAGAACCACTCGAAAGGCCCCTCAGGCGAATCAGTAAAACAGGGTACTCGACCCAAAACATCAGTTTAAATCTCAAAGTGGTGTAAATCATGCTGAGTTACGAAAACAGTATGCACAATGCAGCTGAGTGAAATCATCAATACATAGTGAGGAAAAACAACACTGAAAAGCCCCCAAGGGGTCTAACAGATCGGCACGAGCCCCAAACACGGTTTATAGCCCAAATATTTCAACAATCTTTAGAATACGATTTAACATAAGGTTTTGATATGCAACTCATTAGTTTCCGCGGAGAGGACCTAGTCCAATCCAAAAATCAGTACGCGCCACATACTTGTCATCCGACATGTGCGCCATTCTAAAATCAGTGAGAAAATATATAGTCCGGGGTTCCATACGCTCAGGACAAGATTTATAACCATTACTTACCTCTACCGGGCCACAACACTAGTCCTCTATTCTCATGCCCCTCAAATTGGCTCCCGATTTCTCCGAATCTAGCCAATCAGTTCAACATCATTAATATATACTCAAGGAACACAACGCAATTGAAAATTATCAAATTATACAAGAATCTCGAAATTCGGCCAAACCCGAGCCCCAGGATCACATCTCGGAATTCGATAAAATTTACATCATTAGAATCCTCGTCCTCCCAAGATTCTATACATACCAAGAACACTAAAATCGGACCACAATTACCCACTAAAATGGCCAAAAGAAATTCCCAACTCCTTCCTCCCATTTCCCAAACTTTTCTTACTTTAATTCTTCAAATACAAGCCAAATCCGAATCTAAATAGCATAGAAATGATGTTAATAACCCGAGAACTTGCCTTTTCTGAAGAATCACGAAACCCCTCTCCAATATGCCTTCAAAGGAGCTCCTCTCGCATGCAAAAATGGTGAAATGAAATGAATTTCACGGATGCCTCTTATACACTGTTTCTGCCAGCATTTCCGCACCTGCGGACACTTGGTCACACATGTGGACCCGCACCTGCGGTCCCAGGTGCGCACCTGCGGAATCCCACTTAACGGACCAATTCCGCACCTGCGACCAATCCTCCGCACCTGCGGCTTTGCAGGTGCAGCCAAAACTTCGCACTTGCAGAAATTCCCCTGCCTAGCCTTTTTTGCACCTGCGCATTGCCCATCGCACCTACGGCTGCCCATCTGCAGGTGCGGCCAACACCAGAAATCACACCAGCAGCTATTTCTGAAAATTTTCCAAGTTCAAAACTCCGCCAACCATCCGAAATCAATCCCGAGCCCCTCGGGGCCCCAACCAAACATACCAACACACCCCATAGCATTATTCCAACTTAGTCGAGCCTTTGAAACACCAAAAACAACACGAAAACACCAAAATTACATCAAATTCAAGCCTATGAACTTTGAAACTTCCAAATTTCGCCAACTACGTCGAAACCAACCAAAACACCTCCGATTGAACTAAAATTTTGCTTCATACTCAAAATGACATTACAGACCTGTTCCAACTTCCAAAATTCCATTCCGACCCTGATAGCCTATTTTCCACTGCCGACCAAAAATCGTGAAAAACTAACTTTCGCCAATTCAAGCCTAATTCTACACCGGACATCACAAAAATATTCTGAACATACTCCTAAGTCCCAAATCACCTAACGAAGCTATCCGAGCCATAAAATCCGCATTCCGAGATCGTTTACCAATAAGTCAATTCTTAGTTGACTTTCTCAACTATTAGGCTACCTTGAGAGACTAATTGCCTAAATTCTCATCATGACCACTCTGAACCCGAACCAACCGAACCAACATACATAAATGAAGCTGAAATAGGGGAAACATGGCTAAATTCTTGGAACGACCGGCCGGATCGTTACATCCTCCCCCACTTAGACATACGTTCGTCCTCGAACATTCCAAAAGTTGTTCTCCAACACTATCAAACTGTTACGCATCTTACCATGCACATACCCGGGGGTGATCCCACGTCACCCTATCTCATATAGGTCCAATAGCACAATACCGTTGAAATTTTGAAATCCAAATCCTGGCCTATAAACCGTAGAACCAAATTCCCACTTCTGAAATGATATACAAGATCAAAATTTCCATAACTATGAACTGAACAAGTCTGAACATGCTGAATCATGATCTATATGTACCCCAGATANGTCTGAACATGCTGAATCAAGCTCTATACGTACCCCAGATGAAATCACATAATACACCGCGTGACTCAAACACTCATAGCGATAACTCTTAGTCACAATAACTGCTCAGAACAACCCAGTACCGGTACATAACCTCTTATCAAGAAATGCCTCGCTCTAACACTTCCATATACTGCCGATGATGAAAGAAGCACGTAGAACTAACAACCATTCGTTCGATCAGTCAGACATGAAACTCCCCCTTCCCAAACAGGAATTATAGCAGATTTAGAAGCCGACTCCCGATATTTATCCTTCCAACTATGCTGTAGAAAATTCCGAAAATATTCAATCTAGGTCCAATGACCTCCTCTCATCCATCACAACCACCCTGATAACATGACAATAACCATTCGACACATCGTTACAATTCGAAGCCAAAACCTGTGCAACTTGGGCACTTAACAACAACATCCCAATAAAATCAACTTATATAAAAGATCCACACGAGAGGACTATCCTGCCATTAACAATTACCATCACCATATCATGCTAACATCCTGGCACACACCGTAAAAATCAAAACACATGAATCCAATACCAAAGGTCATACCCCTACATAACTCCGCTACACTGCGCGATCTCATCCCACCGCTGGTCCACTTGAAATATTTCAAGACACCTTGACCAAAATCAATAACCATTCGAAATTCGCCATCAGGTACTCAAAGTGCATAGCCATAACCACGGGGAAACCCGGACGATACCATGCCACCCGAAACAGAAGGTATATAACCAACACGCCTCAATCCCGTAACACCCAAATTACTTACCTTACTCAAATCTAGCTATAGAGCCCAATTAGAACCGCACCATATGAGCATATAACCAATAATCACCATTCCTCGCAACACCGAAGGGTAACTCATAGATCACTCTAGAACATGAATAAACTCAATCACAATCGAATGGTACATTCCTCAATAGTAGAAATTCGGAGCCAACAATTCCGACCCGGTGCAGAACGCACACCCATATTAGCCTACCAGTAACCCTAAATTAACTCTAATCACCCACAACAGGTAGACAACTTACCGAAAAGTTCATAATGACAGAATCATGGTACATACTAACATCCGACTAGCTCAGCTCGCATCTTCACAATTCACTTCCATAAATATCCTATTTATGAGAACTCTCAGTCCCGAAGTCCATGAAATGTACGGATTACCATATCTGATCACAACTCCACCGCTCGAATACATAACACATCCCAAATACTCACTCATTCCACGAGGGATACCCCTATAATTCTTCCGTTCACCAAGCAACCTTGAATATCAACAGTCGATCCAACAATAGGGCGCCGCGATACCAATGAAGTACCCTTAACTCAAACACATTGCTCTTTCCGAAATATATATACCTTCATCACGTCGTACCAATTAGTGATATCATCACGTCGCCCATGCTGCCTAAGAATTATGACCTTCCTTCCAGAACCGAACCGTGACCTCCCATAAGCAAATCTCAACTCTACCTAACATACCTACCGCACACGTCATGCCAACCTAGAAAAAATACGGGAACTCCATGGCCCCTTCCGAGCCACAAGCAACTACGTACCCAACTAGCCAAGAACTTCCATTTGATCCCATTTAGAAACAAACTCACCACACGCCATAAGAAAATATGCACCCTTAACCGCGGTAGAAACCATCCGGAACTATCTGAAATCCCATTTGCACAACACCAAACCATCTGGACTGAACTCTTCTAACTCAACCAAACTACGCAGGCCACCAAAACTCCAAGAGCATTGCTAAGACACACCCGAAAAACTCGTGACCTTATGAACACCCAAAGAACTAATCGTATCCCTCACCATGCCGATCCGAACTACTACCAAGTTGCCCTATTTACCCAAGTTTCTTCTGACTTACCTTCAAATTGATACTTCTTCCTGCCGTAATACCACAAATTTGCAACCCCGACTCACCACACGCGACCCAAGCACAAAACCATACCATCTAAGGCTCATAAGCGACTGAATACTCCCTCGATCATCCCCAAATGCACCACATTAGAAAAACTTACCCTGAAGGGACTTCCTGCGAATCTAAATCCATTACCTTCACCTTCCTGATACCGATATGTTGAATACCACTTGTCTTGACATCCTTTAACGTCAATCTCAATCACACTGACCAATTAGACAGAATCGAACTAACCCGTTTGCACACTAACATACTAGGAAAGTAATCCACTCACTTGAAGCCACAAGCAAATTCATACACTGCACACACTACACCTTTTACAATTTCCACTAACTCATACAATAGAACCCAGTTACCCAACAGAGTACATTACAACCTATATCGAAGAAATTTCCCTTACTCGTGAAATTCCCAGACCCCATACCTGCAGGTCATAACTGATTTACCAATACCTCAAACTGAAACCAATACCACACATAATCATGTAATCAGCTTATCAATAACGAACTCCCCCACTTGGCTCAAAGCCAAGGATCAAGACAAACAAGACTATGCTCACACATTATCACTGCCATCATGCTGTGGTGGGATTCAACTAAATCCTCCACAAGCTTATATGACCCAAACCATCTAACACTCAAATCAATTGCCAACCTCGCATCCACCATCGCAATAGTCACGCCAACTTCCACAAGCGATCTAAACTCCAATCACAACATATATCTTTTACTGGTAGAAGAGAACTTATTACGGAACTACATAGAGATCACACGCCCTGGGACAACCCGCAGGAGATACCCCTGATCGCTTAGCCTCAATTGCTATATCTCCATATACTTCTGAAGACTAGAACTATCACGCAATCACTACACCTTCCTGCATCTGAACACAACCAATGCCTACCCTCGAGGCACCACGATACGCGGTAAAAAAACCTGAAGCTGATGGCAGAACTAACATTGGAGCGGTGGTCACAGAAATCTCGAGCTTCTGGAAGCTCTACCCACACATGTTTGACCACATAGATACCGTCACTGGACACCGCGTGTCCCAAGAATGCTACTGAACCGAGCCAAATGTCACACTCGGAGAATTGGCATAGAGCCTTTCCTCCCTGAATCCTTTTAATGCCATCCTTAGATACTGAGTATGCTACTCCCGGCTACACGAATATTCCAGGACTCCATCAATGAATACAATAACAAGGAGTGCTAATACGACTGGAATACACCGTCAATCAAATACATGAACGTTACTGGGGAAAATGATCAACTCAAAGACATCACCAGGGACTCATAACCCAACAGAGAAATCCGCTTCACTCCACAACTACACGACATGAGAGGTCTTCCAACATACTCACAACTCAAGGCCATATACCAAATCGAGACAGAAATCGAACACTCAATAAATCTTGCCACATTTCCAGCCAACCCTTTTGTCACAAATCACAGCCTGAACACATCTAACCATAAAATCATACCCACCACATAGGCATCTTAGTCACCAATTCTCATCAATAAGAACACAAACGGACATACAAGTCCCTAATTACATGTGCCCACACAACAAAAATCTCAGCAATCAAGACACATAATGAATCCGGCCTCAAGTCCTCCAGACTGGCCCATTACCAACATGCCAAAATCACATCTTATCCATGGAAGCCACAAGCCGTCGATGCACAGCTGATACCAGGCGCTCTCATGCACGCTCGAATATATGGAAGTCATTCAACAGTTACGCTCTTGACTGAATACAATGGATTCGCACGACAAGAATTTTAAAAATGTGAGATTTTCCTAAGGGTTCCGCAGCCTCTCAAAGATAAGTACAGACGTCTCCATACCGATCCGCAAGACTCTATTGAACCTGCTCATGACCGGTGAGTCCTATGTAACCTAGCGCTCTAATATCAAGCTGTCACGACCCCAAATCCAGGCCAGACGTGATGGCGCCTATCATGGAACTAGGACAACCAAAACCAAAACTCGAATCATAATAAGCTTCCCTTTTACATCTTTACTATACCGATTACCCATAAAAGTTTCCTTTAAACATTTATAAAATAGTTAAATCTATACTGAACATTAAATACAACCCCCGAGAACCCGGAGTCACTGGTCATGGTCATCTACATAAAATATACAACTCGACGAAAATAAATACTATAATAGTAAGCAGGAGAGGGAGCAAGACTGCGGGCGCATGCCTACCTTGCAAACCTCCGAGAATCTCTGGAACAGATAGACAACTCACCCTGCCCTAACACCTGAATCTGCACACAAGGTGCAGGGAGTAATGTGAGTACGCCAACTCAGTAATAATGAAAATAAATCAGGTCTGAGCAGCAAGAAACATATAAAATCAATGTCATCAAATCACAAGATGCACAACCTTTCTTTCCAACAGTATAACATAGGCATGTGAAATCATCATGCCTTAAAATCAACTTCAGAAAAGTCCTTTAAAGAATGCATAGTTTTAACAACTTCAAACCGAAAGATTTAGTATGAAAATGAATGTAGTAAAATCATCAGTAACCCCTCGGGAAAAAACATGTATCATAATCATCCCCTCGGGCATGCCTCACAGTCACTCAGCACCTCATAATCACTTATGCCGCCCAATCACTCGTCACTCGGCCTCCCTATCACTCGGCACTCGGCACTCGGTGCGCTCACTGGGGGTGTGTATAGACTCCGGAGGGGCTCCTTCAGCCCAAGCGCTAATATCATTCAGAACCTCACCATCACTCTTGACCCTCGGCCACACTCAGCACCTCACCATCACTCTGGCCCTCGGCCTCACTCAGCAGAACCACTCGAAAGGCCCATCGGGCGAATAAGTAAAATAGGGTACTCGACCCAAAACATCAGTTTAAATCTCAAAGTGGTGTAAATCATGTTGAGTTACGAAAACAGTATGCACAATGCAGCTGAGTGAAATCATCAATACATAGTGAGGAAAAACAACAGTGAAAAGCCCCCAAGGGGTCTAAACAGATCGACACGAGGCCCCAAACACGGCTTATAGCCCAAATATTTCAACAATTTTAGAATATGATTTAACATAAGGTTTTGAGTAAATATACAACTCATTAGTTGCCGTGGAGAGGACCTAGTCCAATCCAAAAATAGTACGGGCCACATACTCGTCATCCGACATGTGCGCCATTCTAAAATCAGTGAGAAAATATGTAATCCGGGGTTCCATACCCTCAGGACAAGATTTTTAACCATTACTTACCTCTACTGGGCCACAACACTAGTCCGCTATGCTCATGCCCCTCAAATTGGCTCCCGATTTCTCCGAATCTAGCCAAAATCAGTTCAACATCATAATATATACTCAAGGAACACAACCCAATCGAAAGTTATCAAATTATACAAGAATATCGAAATTCGGCCAAACCCAAGCCTCGGGCCCACGTCTCAGAATTCGATAAAATTTGCATCATTAGAATCCTCGTCCTCCCACGATTCTATACATACCAAGAACACTAAAATCGGACCACAATTGCCCACTAAAATTGCCAAAAGAAATTCCCAACTCCTTCCTCCCATTTCCCAAACTTTTCTTACTTTAATTCTTCAAATACAAGCCAAATCCGAATCTAAATAGCATAAAAATGATGTTAATAACCCGAGAACTTACCTTTCCTGAAGAATCACGAAACCCCTCTCCAATCTGCCTTCAAAGGAGCTCCTCTCGCATGCAAAAATGGTGAAATAAAATGAATTTCACGGATGCCTCTTATACACTGTTTCTGCCAGCATTTCCGCACCTGTGGACACTTGGTCGCACCTGCGGATCCGCACCTATGGTCCCAGGTGCACACCTGCGGAATCCCACTTAACGGACCAATTCCGCACCTGCGGCCAATCCTCCGCACCTGCGGCTTCGCAGGTGCGGCCAAAACTTCGCACCTGCGGAAGTTCCCCTGTCTAGCCTTTTTCGCACCTGCGCATTGCCCATCGCACCTGCGGCTACCCATCTGCAGGTGCGGCCAACACCAGAAATCACACAAGCAGCTATTTGTGCAAATTTTCCAAGTTCAAAACCCCGCCAACCATCCGAAATCAATCCCGAGCCCCTCGGGGCCCCAACCAAACATACCAACACACCCCATAGCATTATTCCAACTTAGTCGAGCCTTCGAAACACCAAAAACCACACGAAAACACCAAAATTACATCAAATTCAAGCCTATGAACTTTGAAACTTCCAAATTTCGCCAACTATGCCGAAACCAACCAAAACACCTCCGATTGACCTGAAATTTTGCACACATACTCAAAATGACATTACAGACCTGTTCCAACTTCCGGAATTTCATTCCGACCCTGATAGCCTATTTTCCACTGCCGACGGGAAATCATCAAAAACTAACTTTCACCAATTCAAGCCTAATTCTACACCGGACATCACAAAAATATTCTGAACACACTCCTATGTCCCAAATCACCTAGCGAAGCTATCCGAGCCAGAAAATCTGCATTCCGAGGTCGGTTACCAATAAGTCAATTCTCAGTTGACTTTCTCAACTATTAGGCTACCTTGAGAGACTAATTGCCTAAATTCTCATCATGACCACTTTGAACCCGACCCAACCGACCCAACACACATAAATGAAGCTTAAACGGGGGAAACAGAGCTAAATTCTCGGAAATGACCGGCCGAGTCATTACATCATTATTGGAATGAAATGCATAGACTTGGTCAGTCTGCCCACAATGACCCAAACAATGTCAAATCTCCTTAAAGTGTGTGGAAACCCTACCATAAAATCCATAGTTATATGCTCCCACTTCTATTCCGGTATATCTAACCTCTGAAGCAAACCGCTCGGCCTCTGATGCTCATACTTGACTTGCTGAAATTCAGACACCGGGACACATGTCCAACAATGTCTGTCTTCATCCTCCCCACCAATAATGCTGCTTCAAGTCACGATACATCCTCGTAGCACCTTGGTGAATAATATACCATGAGCAGTGAGCCTCCTCTAGAATAAACTCTCTCAAGACGTTGACATTGGGAATGCAAACTCGAACAAAAATTGCAATACACCATTATCACCAATAGTCACTTCCTTACCCCTTGTTCGTAAGGACAAGCAAATGTGGATCATCATATTGGCGAGCCTTAATGTGCTCAAACAAGGAAGACTGTGAAACAACACAAGAAAGGACTCTACTTGGCTCAGAAATATCCAATCTCACCAATCTATAGGCCAAAACCTAAACATTCATAGCTAAAGGCCTCTCCACAAGTGGAATGAATGCCATACTCCCCATACTCTCTGCCTTTCTACTTAAAGCATCTGCTACCAAATTAGCCTTCCCAAGATAATAAGGAATAATGATATCATAATCCTTCAACAACTACAACCATCTTCGCTACCTCAAATTCAAATCATTCTATTTAAGCATATGTTGAAGACTCAAATGATCAGTATATACCTCACAAGACACACCATATAAGTAATGCCTCCAAATCTTAAGCGCGTGCACAATAGCTGCTACCTCCAAATCATACATCAGATCATTCTTCTCATGGGGATTCATTTGGTGGGACGCTTTTAGGCAATCACCCCACCATCTTACATTAATACACAATCAAGACTGACACGTTAAGAATGACAATTGACAGTATATATCCTCGATCCTAAAGGCAATACCAAAATTGAAGTCGTAGTCAAAGCAATCTTGAGCTTCTGAAAGCTCTCCTCACACTTGTCAGACCATCTGAAAGGAGCACCCTTCTGAGTCAACTTAGTTAATGGAGCCACGATAGATGAAAACCCATCCATTAAGCAACGATAATACCCATCCAAACCTAAGAAACTCCTAACCTCAGTAGCGGTAGAAGGTTTGAGCCAACTCTGAACTGCCTCAATCTTCTTCGGATCCACCTTGATCCCATAACTAGATACCATGTGGCCCGAGAATGCTGCGAGTCCAGCCAAAACTCACACTTGGAGAACTTAGCATATAACTTCTTCTCCTTTAGAATCTAGAGCACAATCTCAAATGTTTCTTGTGCTCCTTAGCACTACGAGAATATACCAAGATATCATTGATGAACACAATGACAAAGAATCCAAGTAAGGTTGGAACACACTATTTATCAAATGCATGAAATCTGTTGGGATATTAGTCAAACCAAAAGACATCACTAAAAACTCATAGTACCTATAACGAGTCTTGGAAGCCGTCTTAGGAATGTACGAAGCCCTGATCTTCAACTGATGGTACCTCGATCTCAAGTCAATCTTTGAAAACACCTTAGAACCCTGAAGATGATCAAACAAATCATCAATGTGAGGCAATGGATAATTGTTCTTGATGGTAACCTTGTCAATTACCTGTAATTAATGTATATCCTCATGGAACTATCCTTCTTCTTTACAAACAACACTAGTGCACTCCAAGGTGACACGCTAGGCTTGGTGAACCTCTTATCCAAAAACTCTTGAAATTGCTCCTTTAATTCCTTCAAATCAGTTGGATCCATGCGATACGATGGAATAGATATGGGATAAGTGTCCGGCACCAAACTAATACCAAAATCAATATCCCTATCGGGTGGAATGCACAGTAGGTTTGTAGGGAATACTTCTAGAAAATCCCTCACTAGTGGAATTGACTCAAAAATAGGAGTGTCGAAATTACCATCCCTTAAAAAGGCCATATATGCCAAACACCCCTTCTCAACCATCTGCCCTTCAAAAATAAAATCACTCTACTAGAAGTATGACCAAGAGAACCTCTCCATTCCAACTTTGACAACCCTAGCGTAGCCAACGTCACGGTCCTAGTATGACAATCAAGAATAGCATGATACAAAGATAACCAATCCATACCCAAAATCACATCGAAGTCCACCATACTAAGCAGCATAAGATCGACAAACCGCTAATGGTGAAAGTACAAGATTGATACACGTGATCCAACATAATAGAGTCACAGGCATGTGTAGATACATGAACAGGGGTATCAACAGAACTACGGGGCAAATCCAAATGCGATACAAAGTACAATGACACATAGAAATATGTAGAACCAGGATCAAATAGAATAGACACATATCTATGACATAGTGAAATAATACATGTAATAAATGCATCAAAAGTCTCTACCTCGGGCCTACCTGAAAATTTATAATAGCAAGCTTGACCACTGCCCGACTGACCTCTACCTCTGGGATGACCCTTGACTACCTAGGCTCCCATTCTAGCTGGTTGGGCCGGTGGTGTAACAATTAACACAGGAGTCAGAGTCTAAGAACCCTGTTGTGCAGCGTCTCTATCATGTCTAGGACAATCCTTCCTAATATGCCCCACCTCTCCACACTCAAAACAACATCGAGTTGAGATAGCTGCAGAATCTGAGGTTACCTTTGGTAACCTAAATACCCACGGGCAGAACCCTGGACTGAAGAAGTATGGTGGAGACTTTGTGCTGGTCATGCACTAAATGCAGACTAAACTGGAGCGCCACAAGCACACTGATAAGCTGAAGGAAATGTCATGCTATAATGGCCTCTCCCTGAATAATCCCTACCTCCAAACGAGGTACCACTAAAACTGCTAGAATGTCAGAACTACTTGCCTCTCATCACCATGGCCTCCCTGCCCTGACCCCAAATATGCTCAATCCTGCACGCTATATCCACATCTAGAAGGAATGTAGTAGTCCCAGTCTCCGCCTTCCTCGCCATAGCAATCTTTATCAAAATTCAACCCCTCTATGAACCTTCTCACCTTCTCAACCTCGGTGGGGATCAGAAAAGCTACATGATGGGATAGCTCAGTGAATCTAATATCATACTCGTTCATAGACATACGACCCTACTGAAGGTGCTCAAACTGCCATGTATCTTTCCCCTCTTTGTGGGGTAAATGAACTTCTCTAAGAAGAGATGTGAAAACTGACCCCAAGTGAGTGGAAGTGAACGTGCTGGCCTGCTACACTCATATGACTGCCACCACCTCTTGGCTGGCCCCTTGACCTGGAAAGTAGTGAAATTGACACTATTTGACTCAACCAAACCAAAATACCGTAGAATCTCCGAAAAACCATTTAAGAATTCTTGTGCATCTGCCAAAGGATCACTATAAAACTGTGGAGGACCCATCTACCTGAACCAATCAAACCTCTTCTGCTCCTTTTCAAATATAGAAGCCTCCATTACTAGCCTAACAACAGCCAGGCGAGGATGTCCCCTAATCAGTACTACTCCTAGTTGTATGATACATGTCTACAATCTGCTCAAGAATATGAGTAATAGGACTTTGTGCCCCTCCCCAGTCTGAGAAGTAGCCAGTGCCACAAGAAGTACTCTAGTCTATGATAAACCCTCCACAAGCTCAACCAGACAAACAAGGGTATCCTGAAGTATTTGGTAGAAATAAACCCTCAAGAGACCTGGGCTGGTCCAACCAGCTGACCCTAATCAAGAACCTTCTCCTCAACAAAAGCTAGTGGTGGCTCCATAGTGGCTGCTATAGTACGACCATGCGAATACGTCAATATACTACCTGAGGAGCTCGACCAATTATTCTAAATGGATGCTGATTCGAGTTTCTTTCACGTCTTCTTCGCTTCCTAGGTTGACTACTTCTGTCTCTTCAAGGTTAGGCTTTTTCTAGCTTTCCAACTGTTCAATATCTTGTGGGAGATTATCTGGCATCATGCTTTCATCATATTCCTCATAATTCCAATTGCTTTGCTTGAGGGTTTCGTTACATGCCATAATCGCGAAACACATGTTTTTATCGTTCTGATTACTGAAAATAACAACTAAGTATAAATAAAGCGATAAATAAGTTTGCAATAATTTTAAGAAACCAATTCTTTTTATGTCATCAAAGAGGAACGTCTAAGCGTTCAAGGAGGCAATTGACAAAACAGTACATGCACAGTTCAAGCCTTAATTGACCGTGCATTTTTTTTCCAACAGTTTTACAATTCCACACTACCAAGACTCCTGACGAACCAAAGACAGGCTGGCGGTCCAATTCTGCAAGTCCTCTCCTAGTTCAGCATTCCGAATGGTCGGTGTCTTGATATCAACTTTGTCATAGCATTTCTCGATTATGTCACGAATATCCTTCCCATTCCATCGACGATGTCGTCCTCCTATGTTGAGATCTAACCTAGACCCGAAACATGCTCCGACACAAAATCTTTCTTCCTGAAGCCACCTGTGTAAGTCTTGCCAGTTGGAGGTTGATACCCTATGCCGGCTCTACCTTTCTGTCCCCTTGGCTCAATCGACTCTATTATCATATCTGATCGGGCCCCCAGCCCGATTTCTAGTCGGTGCCCATACTTCATCATCTCTCTCATAGCCATCTTTGATCTTTATGGTGACTGCATACCTGAATTTTGCTCAGTCACCTCTATCTTCGTGGTTTGCATGATCTCGACCGCATGAAAAGCGACCCCGTATAATCCTTCTATGAATGGAACTGCATGTTCTAGATAAAATGACTAGCTCCATTCACGTGAACCACAATCTCTGGACACCCCACTCGAACTTCATGCATTGATGGAGGGTAGATGGGACTGCCCCTGCCATATGTATCCAAGGCCTTCCCAACAACATGTTGTATGAGGATGAATGTTCAACTACTTGGAACATTATGGGAAACTCAACTGGTCCAGTTGGCATGGCTAAATAGATTTCATCATGACGCCTTCTGTGACCCGTCGAAAGCTCTTACCCTCACATGGCTTTATTTCACTTCTCAGATGAATACCCAACACTCGTAGAGTAGAGGTGGATAAATATTGACTCCAGATCCTCCATCAATAAGTACTCGGATAACCACCTTATTTCCATATTTGAGGGTGATGAAATAAAGCTCTGTTGTGACCCACGCTTGGAAATTCATCTCTTCAGAAGGTAATCATATTTGCCTCGATCATCTTCCCGATGCTTGCCGCCAGTGCTTCGCTGGTTGTGTTGCTCGACACACTCACTCCACTTAACACTTTCATCAGGGCGTCTTTGTGATTGTCAAAACTCATCAGCGGTTCCATGATTGATATATGCGCAAGGGTTTTCTTCAATTATTCCTCCATAGATTATTCTTTAGTTTACATTTTCTTCCAAAATTCTACGACCTCATTATTTGTTATATTCCTCTGAATCTGTTCCCTTCTCGAATTCCTCGGTTTATGTAACAACCCGACCGGTCTTTCCGTGAGATTAGCCCTGTTTCCCCCGTTTCTGCTTTATCGTATTTTGCTTAGCCTATTTATGTTGTGTTGGTTCGGTTGTTTCGGGTTCGGAATGGTCGTGGTGAGAACTGAGGCACTTAGTCTCTTAAATTAGCTTAATAGTTAAAAAAATCAACTAGGAGTTGACTTATTGGTAAACGACCTCGGAATATGGATTTTATGGATCGGATAGCTTCGTTAGGTGATTTGGGACATAGGAGTGTGTTCAGAATGATGTTTTGATGTCCGGAGTAGAATTAGGCTTGAATTGGCGAAAGTTAGTTTTTGACGATTTTCGGTCGGCAGTGGAAAATAGGCTATCGGGGTCGGAATGGAATTTCGGAAGTTGGAGCAGGTTCGTAATGTCATTTTCGATATGTGGGAAAATTTTCAGGTCATTCGGACGTATTTTGGTTTCAGCATCATTGGCGGAATTTAGAAATTTTAAAGTTCATAGGCTTGAATTTGATGTGATTTTGTTGTTTTTTCGTTGTTTTTGGCGTTTTGAAGGCTCGAATAAGTTTGAATGATGTTATGGGATATGTTGGTAAGTTTGGTTGAGGTCCCAGGGGCCTCGGGTGTATTTATGATGCTCAAACATGCACTTTTAATCTTTGGGGGATTGGTGGTTTTCTAGTGTTTTAGCAGAAGTAGTTTGTTCATTGCGATCGCATAGAGTAAAGTTTGAGGCAGGCAGATTTGTTCTATGCGATCGCGTAATAAGGTTTGCGATCACATAGGCAGTCTTGAGCAGTGCGGCCGCGTGGCTCCTTGTACGATCGCATAGGTGTTCTTAGGCGCGTGAGAGGGATGGATGTTTGAGCAATGAGAACGCGCGTGTGTGTAGAATGTTTTAAAAGACCATTTTTGCGAATTTAGTCTATTTTTCCTCCATTGTTGAGCGGGTTTGGAGCTCTTTGAGAGGGATTGAAGAGGAAATAAAAGGGAATCACTTGGTGGTAAGATTTTTGACTTCATAACTAGATTCTATGTCCTTTTCTAAGTAATTAAACCGGAAATTTGTTGGATTTAAAACCAAAATTGGGGAGGTTAGGGGCATGAGAATTGGAAATTACTTTTGATTATTTGAGTGGGCAATTGTGGTCCGATTGTGGTGTTCTTGGTATGTATAGAATCGTGAGAGGATGAGGATTCTAGTGATGTAAATTTTATAGAATTCCGAGATGTGGTCCCGGGGCTCGGGTTTGGCCAATTTCGAGAATTTTGCCTAAAATTGATAGTTTTCGTTTGAGCCTGTTCATTTAGCATATATTGATGATGTTAATCTGGTTTTGGTTAGATTCAGAGCAATCGGGAGCTGATTCGAGGGGCAAGAGGATCGCGGATCAGTATTTTTGCCGGTGGAGGTAAGTAATGGCTATAAATCTTGTCCTGAGGGTATGAAACACCGGACTTCGTATTTCTCACTGTTTTTAGAATGGCGCACATGTCGGATGACGAGTATGTGGCATGCACTGATTTTTGGATTGGACTTGGTCCTCTCCGCGGCAATTATTGAGTTGCGTATTTTTACTCTAAATCATATGTTAAATTCTGTTCTAAAACTATTGCAATATTTGGGCTATAAGCTATGTTTGAGGCCTCGTGCCGACTTGTTTAGACACCTTGGGGGCTTTTTACTGTTATTTTCCTCACTGTGTCGACTTATGATTTATACTTAGTCATGTTATGTTTAACAAATTTTTAACTAACTTCGAAACTCAACCTTATTTACACTATTTTGAGATATAAAATGATGTTTTGGGTCGAGTACCCCGTTTAACTGATGCGCCCGAGGGGCTTTTGAGAGTTTCTGACTTAGTGAGGTCGAGGGCCTGATTGTGAGGATATGATATGCCACGAGATGGCTTGATATTAGCGCTTGGGCTGAAGGAGCTCCTCCGGAGTCTGTACACACCCCTAGTGAGCGCAGGTACCTACTGAGTGTGAGTGCCGAGTGACAAGTGATTGGGAGGAATGAGTGACAGTGAGGTTGCCCGAGGGGCTGATACTGAGTGACTGTGAGGTATGCTGAGTGATGTTCTACCCGAGGGGCGATTTATGATTTATGCTTTGGCCCGAGGGGCTACTTATGACTTATTTCATTTTTACACTAAATCCTTCGAGTATTTTTATTTCTGAAATTGTTGGAAAACACATTTTTCAAAGGATTTTACTGAAGTTGGCTTTTAAGGCATGTTGATTTCATATATATATGTATATACTGTTGGAAAGAAAGGTTGTGCATATTGTGAACTGATGATTTGATTTTATGTGTTTCTTACTACTTAGACTTGATTTATTTCCATTACTACTGAGTTTGCGTACTCACATTATTGCCTGCACCCCTGTGTGCAGATACATGTGCTGATACCGAGAGTTTGTCATCTATTTCCGTGCGGAGCCAAAGTCAGGATATAGAGGTAGCTTTTCAGCGTCTGCAGCATCTCTGTTTTCCCTTTCTTATTTTGTACCTAGTTCTTCGTTCCGAGGTTTTGTATTATAATAGTAGACTTTTTGGTATACTCCTTAGATGCTCATGACATGTTGACTCCGGATCTTGGGGATGGTTTTTGGACTGTTTAATTGTTTATTTTCCATAATAGATTCACTAATTTTATATACGTTTATGAAATGTTGGAAATGAGTTGGGATTTCGGAAAGAAACTATAAATATGTGATTGTTGGCTAGCCTAGTCCACGATAGACGCCATCACGGCTGGTTTAAGACTTAGGGTCATGACAAGTTGGCATCAGAGCCTAGGTTACATAGGACTCAACGGTCATGAGCAGGTTTAGTAGAGTCTTACAAATAGGTACGGAGACGTCTGTACTTATCTTCGAGAGGCTTCAGAACCCTTAGGAACAATCTAAATTTTTCTTGAATTCTGTCATGCCATTTTGTTGATTCTGGAAATCTAAACTTCTATTGTTTCATTCTCTCACAGATGGTGAGGACTCGCGCTACCGATCAGGGTGATCAGCCACCAGCTAGATCAGCGAGAGGTCGAGGCCGCAGTCGAGGCCGTGGTAGAGGTAGGGGCCAGCCCGTGCAGAAGCCAGGGCAGTACCAGTTGAAACCCCTCTTGTTCAGGATCAGATTCCCACCGCAGATACACCAGCGGGACAGGCTCAGGCTCCGACAGTGCCTATTGTTATTCTGGGTCTTCAGGAGACCTTGGCTCAAATCTTGACTGTGTGTACACCCTTGCTCAGGCTGGGGGAGGCAGTCAGACTCCAGTTGCCCAGACACTTGAGCAGGTTACTCAGGGCCATCAGACATCGGGGCCGGTTCCAGCCCAGCCGGTTGCTCAAGTTCGGGACTTCGTGGTTCCGGCTATGCTAGAGGACGAGCAGCGTAGACTGGAGAGTTTTAGTAGACTTCAGCCTCCGACATTCAATGGTGCTGAGGGCGAGGATGCCCAGGGTTTTCTAGACAAGTGCCAGAGGATGCTGCGTACTGCTGGGATTTTGGAGACCAGTGGGGTCTCATTTGCTACTTTTCAGTTTTCTGGTGCTGCTTTCACTTGGTGGAATCTTTTGAGAGGCGTAGGCCTGTTGGTTCAGCACCCCTCACCTGGCAGCAGTTCTCCACTATCTTCTTGGAGAAGTATGTACCCCAGTCTCACACGGAGGAGCAGCGCAGGCATTTTGAGCAGCTGCATCAAGGGGAGCTATCAGTGACGCAGTATGAGATGCGATTTTCGGAGTTGACTCGTCATGCCACCGAGTTGGTCCCTACTGATAGGGAGAGGATTAGGAGGTTCATGGATGGCCTCACTTATCAGCTCCGTCTTTTCATGACTCGGGAGAGAATATCAGATGCTATATTCGAGAAGGTCGTTGATATTGCTCGAGATATTGAGTCGGTTCGCCGCCAGGAGCGTGAGGAGAGGGAGGCCAAGAGGCCTCGTGGATCGGGTGGTTCTAGTGGTGCTCCTTCCAGGGGCCAATTTCAATTGGTAGAGGCCGTTCATTCTGGCCTCCTCAGTCAGTCCGCCCAGCCTATAGTGGTGCATCTTACATGGTCCCCGTGGTTCTCAACCAGGACATTCTTCATTCGGTGCCCTTCCAGCCTAGAGTGCAGCTCGAGCACCACCAGTTCAGAGTTCCTCTATGCATGGTTCTTCTAGTGGCCATTCTGGTGCCAGGGTTTCTATCAGTCTCCGCCTCCAGCTCTAGGGAGTTGTTTTGAGCGCGGAGAGTTTGGGCACATGTGGAGGAAGTGTCCCCGTCGTTCTGGTGGTTCTTCTCAGCAGAGGGGCCAACCTTCGACTTCAACTCCAGTGCTAGAGGCCGCCCTAGAGGGGGAGGTCAAGCAGGTGGAGGTCAGGCACGTATGTATGCGTTTCCAGCCAGGCTAGATGCTATGGCCTCCGATGCAGTGATCGCAACTATTGTCTCAGTCTGTCGCCGAGATGCTTTGACTTTATTTGACCCTGCTTCTACATATTCCTATGTCTCATCATATTTTGCCCATTTTATGGATATTCCCCGTGAGTCTTTAGTACGTCTGTTCATGTGTCGACTCCAGTGGGCGATACTATTATTGTGGAACGTGTGTATCGGTAGTGTGTGATATCTATTGGGGGTTTGGAGACCCGAGTGGACCTACTATTACTCAGCATGGTCGATTTTGATGTGATATTGGGCATGGATTGGTTATCTCCGTGTCATGCTGTTCTTGATTGTCACGCTAAGACCGTGACCTTAGCTATGCCAGGATGTCTGAGGGTTTAGTGGAGAGGTTCTTCTGAGTATGTGCCTAGCAGGGCGATTTCCTACCTGAAGGCCCAACGCATGGTTGAGAAGGGGTGTTTATCTTATCTGACTTTTGTGAGGGATGTCAGTGGTGAGACTCCCGCTATTGATTCGATAATTGTGGTCCGTGACTTTCCGGACGTGTTTCCTACAGACCTGCCAGGCATGCCACCTGACAGGGACATTGACTTTGGTATTGACATGGTGCCAGACACTCAGCCTATTTCTATTCCACCTTATCGTATGGCACCAGCGAAGCTAAAGGAATTAAAGGAGCAGCTTCAGGAATCCCTAGATAAGGGGGTCATTCGGCCTAGTGTCACTTTGGGGTGCACCGGTGTTGTTTGTAAAGAAGAAGGATGGTTCTATGCGTATGTGTATTGATTATTGGCAGCTGAATAGGGTTACGGTGAAGAACCAGTATCCCTTGCCTCGTATAGATGACTTGTTTGATCAGTTGTAGGGTGCCAGGTTATTTTCCAAGATTGACTTGCGTTCCGGCTATCATCAGTTGAATATTCGGGGGCCAGACATTGCGAAGACTACTTTCAGGACTAGATATGGTCATTATGAGTTTCTGGTTATGTCATTCGGGCTGATCAATGCCCCATCAACCTTTATGCACTTGATGCACAGTGTATTCCGGTCTTATCTGGATTCTTTCGTCATCGTGTTTATTGATGATATCTTGTTGTAGTCCCAATCTTGGGAGGATCATGAGCAGCATTTGAGAGTTGTGCTTTAGACCTTGAGGGAGAAGAGATTGTATGCAAAATTTTTGAAGTGTGGGTTCTGGCTTGATTCAGTAGCTTTCTTAGGACACGTGGTGTCCAGTGAGGGTATTCAGGTTGACCCAAAGAAGATAGAGGCAGTGCAGAGCTGGCCTAGACCGTCATCTGCTACCGAGATTCGCAGTTTCCTTGGTTTGGCAGGGTACAATTGTTGTTTTGTAGAGGGATTTTCCTCTATTGCAGCACCTATGACCAGACTGACCCAGAAGGGTGCTCAATTCAGGTGGACTGAGGAGTGTGAGGAGAGCTTTCAGAAGCTCAAGTCAGCTTTGACTATAGCTCCGGTATTGATTTTGCTACGGGTTCAGGTTCTTATTCAGTTTACTGTGACACCTCGAGAGTTGGCCTTGGAGTGGTTTTGATGCAGGATGGTAGGGTGATTACCTACGCATCCAGACAGTTGAAGGTGCACGAGAAGAATTATCTAGTGCACGATCTTGAGCTAGCAGCTATTGTCCACGCCTTGAAGATTTAGCGTCATTATTTGTATTGAGTGAATTGTGAGATTTTCACTGATCACCGTAGTTTGCAGCATCTGCTTAAGCAGAAGGATCCGAATTTGCGTCAGAGGAGATGGTTGCAGCTTCTCAAGGATTATGACCTCACTATTTTATATCATCCGGGGAAGGCCAATGTAGTGGTCGATGCCCTGAGTCGCAGAATGGAGAGTTTGAGGAGTCTAGCCTGCCTTCCAGTAGCAGAGCGGCCATTAGCAATTGATGTTCAGGCTTGAGCGTGTCAGTTGGTGAGATTGGATCTATCAGAGCCCCTGTGGGTATTGGTTTGTGTAGCCTCCAGGTCTTCTCTTTATGATCAGATTAGAGCATGCCAGTATGATGATCCACACTTGCTCGTTCTTCAGGACAGGGTCCGTCGTGGTGATGCCAGGGCTGTGGTTATTGGTGATGATAGGGTCATGAGGATGCAGGGCCGTATTTGCGTGCCCAATGTGGATGGACTTCGAGACTTGATTCTAGCTGAGGCCCATAGTTCACGGTATTTCATCCATCCGGGTGCCGCAAAGATGTATCAGGATCTGAGACAGAACTATTGGTGAAGGCGGATGAAGAGGGATATTGTTGAGTTCGTGGCTTGGTGTTTCAACTGTCAGCATGTCAAGTATGAGCACCAAAGACCAGGTGGATTGCTTCAGAGATTAGATATTTCGTAGTGGAAGTGGGAGCGAATCACCATGGACTTTGTAGTTGGACTCCTACGGACTTCGAGGAGGTTTGATGCTATATGGGTTATTGTGGATATGCTGACCAAGTCCGCGCACTTCATTCCTGTTGGTACTACTTATTCTTCGGAGCGGTTAGCTGAGATTTATATAAGGGAGATTGTCCGATTGCATGGGTAACTATTTTCTATCATTTCTGATAGAGGTACTCAATTCACATACCAGTTTTGGAGGGCCGTGCAGAGGGAGTTAGGTAACCAGGTCGAGTTGAGCACAACATTTCATCCTCAGACTGAAGGGCAGTCGGAGCGTACTATTAAGATTTTGGAGGATATGTTGCATTCCTGTGTCATTGATTTTGGGGGTTCATGGGACCAGTTTCAACCACTCGTAGAGTTTGCATATAATAATAGTTATCAGTCGAGTATTCAGATGGCTCCGTATGAGGCTTTATATGGTAGGAGGGGCAGATCTCCGGTTGGTTGGTTCGAGCCGGGTGAGGCTAGGCTATTGGGCACAGATTTGGTTCAGGATGCGTTGGGTAAGGTGAAATTGATTCAGGAGCGGCTTCGCACGGCGCAGTCTAGGTAGAAGAGTTATGCGGACAGGAAGGTCCGAGATGTGTCTTTCATGGTTGGGGAGAAGGTGCTACTGAAGGTGTCACCCATGAAGGGTGTTATGAGGTTCGGGAAGAGGGGAAAGCTGAGTCCCCGGTTCATTGGGCCATTTGAGGTGCTTCAGAGGATTGGGGAGGTGGCTTATAGACTTGCCTTGCCTCCCAGCTTATCGAGTATTCATCCGGTGTTCCATGTTTCGATGCTCCGGAAGTATGTTGGTGACCCGTCTCATGTTTTGGACTTCAGCTCGGTTCAGCTCGAGGGTGATATGTCATATGAGGTGGAGCCAGTGGCTATTTTGGGTCGTTTGGTCAGAAAGCTGAGATCTAAGGATATAACTTCAGTGAAGGTTCAGTGGAGAGGACAGCTGGTGGAGGATGCCACCTGGGAGACCGAGCGGGAGATGCGGAGCAAATATCCTCACATATTCGAGACTCCAGGTATATTTCTAGACCCGTTCAAGGACGAACGTTTGTTTAAGAGGGGGAGGATGTAACGACCCGGCCGCTCGTTCCGTGAGATTAGCCCCGTTTCCCCCATTTCTGCTTTATTGTATATTGCTTAGCCTATTTATGTTGTGTTGGGTCAGTTTTTTCGGGTTCGGAGTGGTCGTGGTGAGAACTGAGGCACTTAGTCTCTTAAATTAACTTAATAGTTGAAAAAGTCAATTGGGAGTTGACTTATTGGTAACAACCTCGGAATGTGGATTTTATGCCTCGGATAGCTTTGTTAGGTGATTTGGGACTTAGGAGTGTGTTCGGAATGAAGTTTTGATGTCCGGAGTAGAATTAGGCTTGAATTGGCGAAAGTTAGTTTTTGGTGATTTTCGGTCGGCAGTGGAAAATAGGCTATCGGTGTCGGAATGGAATTTTGGAAGTTGGAGCAGGTTCATAATGTCATTTTGGATATGTGTGCAAATTTTCAGGTCATTCGGACGAGTTTTGGTTGGTTCCGACATCATTGGCGGAACTTAAAATTTTCAAAGTTCATAGGCTTGAATTTGATGTGATTTTGGTGTTTTTGCATTGTTTTTGGCGTTTTGAAGGCTCGACTAAGTTTGAATGATGTTATGGGATATGTTGGTAGGTTTGGTTGAGGTCCCGGGGGCCTCGGGTGTATTTCGGATACTCAAACGTGCACTTTTGGTCTTTGGGGGATTGCTGGTTTTTTGGTGTTTTAGAACCAGTGGTTTGTTCATTGCGATCGCGTGAGTTCATCCGCGATCGAGTAGAGTAAAGTTTGAGGCAATCAGATTTTTTCTATGTGATCACGTAATAAGGTTTGCGATCGCATAGGTTGGGCAGCCTTGAGCAGTGCGGTCGCGTGGCTCCTTGTGCGATCGCATAGGTGTTCTAAGGCGCGTGAGAGGGATGGATGTTTGAGCTATACGAACGTGTGTGTGTGTCTGCAAACGCGTAGAGTAGTTCTGGACTGTGCATCGCGAATGCGTGGCTGGAGTCGCAATCGCACTGAAGGAAATTATAGTGCTGGGCAGAATGTTTTAAAAGGCCATTTTTGCGAATTTAGTCTATTTTTCCTCCATTGTTGAGCAGGTTTGGAGCTCTTTGAGAGGGATTGAAGAGGAAATCGAAGGGAATCACTTGGAGGTAAGATTTTTGACTTCATAACTCGATTCTATGTCGTTTTCTAAGTAATTAAACCGGAAATTTGTTGGATTTAAACCCAAAATTGAGGAGGTAGGTGCATGAGAATTGGAAATTTCTTTTGATGATTTGAGTGGGCAATTCTAGTCCGATTGTGGTTTTCTTGGTATGTATAGAATCGTGGGAGGATGAGGATTCTAGTGATGTAAGTTTTATAGAATTCTGAGACGTGGGCCCAGGGCTCGGGTTTGGCCAATTTCGAGAATTTTGCCTAAAATTGATAGTTTTCATTTGAGCCTTGTTCATTTAGCATATATTGATGATGTTAATCTGGTTTTGGTTAGCTTCGGAGCTATCGAGAGCCGATTTGAGGGGCAAGAGCATCGCGAATTAGTATTTTGGCCGGTGGAGGTAAGTAATGGCTATAAATTTTATCCTGAGGGTATGAAACACCGGACTTCGTATTTCTCACTGTTTTTAGAATGACGCACATGTCAAATGACGAGTATGTGGCATGCACTGATTTTTGGATTGGAGTTGGTCCTTTCCGCGACAACTATTGAGTTGCGTATTTTTACTCTAAATCATATGTTAAATTGTGTTCTAAAACTATTGCTATATTTGGGCTATAAGCCATGTTTGGAGCCTCGTGTCGATTTATTTAGACCACTTGGGGGCTTTTTACTACTATTTTCCTCACTGTGTTGACTTATGATTTAAACTCAGTCATGTTATGTTTAACTGATTTCGAAACTCAACCTTATTTGCACTATTTTGAGATATAAAATGATGTTTTGGGTCGAGTACCCCGTTTTACTCCCGAGGGGGCTTTTGAGAGTTTCTGACTTAGTGAGGCCGAGGATATGATATGCCATGAGATGGCTTGATATTAGTGCTTGGGCTGAAGGAGCCCCTCCGGAGTCTGTACACACCCCTAATGAGCACAAGTACCTACTGAGTGCGAGTGCCGAGTGCCGAGTGACGAGTGATTGGGAGGCATGAGTGATAGTGAGGTTGCCCGAGGGGCTGATACTGAGTGACTGTGAGGTATGCTGAGTGATGTTCTACCCGAGGGGCGATTTATGATTTATGCTTTGGCCCGAGGGGCTACTTACGCTTATTTTATTTTTACACTAAATCTTTCGAGTATTTTTATTTTTGAAATTGTTGGAAAACACATTTTTCAAAGGATTTTATTGAAGGTTGCTTTTAAGGCATGTTGATTCATATATATATATATATATATATATATACTATTGGAAAGAAAGGTTGTGCATATTGTGAACTAATGATTTGATTTTATGTGTTTCTTACTGCTTAGACTTGATTTATTTCCATTACTTCTGAGTTGGTGTACTCACATTATTCCCTGCACCCCTGTGTGCAGATACATGTGCTGATACCGAGCGTTAGTCATCTATTTCAGTGTGGAGCCGGAGTCGGGACATAGAGGTAGCGGTTCAACGTCCGCAGTATCTCTATTTTTCCTTTTTTATTTTCTACCTAGTTCTTTATTCCGATGTTTTATATTATAATAGTAGACTTTTTGGTATATTCCTTAGATGCTCATGACATTTTTGACTCCGGATCTTGGGGATGGTTTTTAGACTGTTTAATTGTTTATTTTGCTTAATAGATTCAGTAATTTTATATACGTTTATGAAATGTTGGAAATGAGTTGAGATTTTGGAAAAAAACTGTAAATATGTGATTGTTGGCTAGCCTAGTTCCACGATAGGCGCCATCACGGCCGGTTTAAGACTTGGGGTCGTGACAGTTTACCTCTTCCTGAGCATAACACTTCCCAGAGCGTAACATTCTATGAGCCACTGAGGAATCCGTCATCTTGCCTTTCCCTTTCTGCTGATATGTCCATGGGGCTGCCTTGTATTCCTGATCCTCCTCATTCCTGATAGTGATGGTGGACTATTGCTGGTATATCTGGACCATCACTGAAGGTTTTAATTGTACGGTGATCATCAGAGTCCTTCGGGGTGGAACCCTTGCAACCTTAGGGTTTCCTATTGTGACGATGATTCCTTTCAAGTCATACTCTTCATCCAAGATGATCATATTAGCTCCTTGGTTCTAATGTTTTGGCAATGGGTTACGGTTCACAGTGGGCGGAGCTGGGGTGCTCTGAGTGACTCCACTTTTAATCAGCAACTCAATTTTATTTTTCAGTCTGAAGCAATCCTTGGTATCATGCTCCGGTATGCCTGAATGGTAGACACAACATTTGGTTGCATCAAAGTATTTTGAAGGATGCTCGTGAATCCTCCCTTCTATCATACGTATCAAGCCAACTCTCCTCAGTCTTTCAAATAATTGAGCCAAAGGTTCAGCAATCGGAGTGTAGTTCCTGGGACCTCTTTCTTCAAAATTTGGGCGGGGTCGGGGTGCATAAGTGGGTCAATTTTGGTGAGTGATAGTTTAAACAGGGGCGTATGGTCATGGTGGATTTGGATTTGTATGGACGCGAGGTGGGTTTTATTGAGGTTGGGATTGTAGTATGGTTATGTGTTGCATACTGGAGCATAAGTAGGTGGTTCTGCGGAATGGGTGTTTGGAGCGTAAGAGTTGTTTCCATGATGTGGATTGGATCGGTAATAGGGAACGATTGTTGATACCTCTTCCTTTTTCTTCTTTCCGCTACCTAGTGAACTGGATTGAATTGCTTTGCTAGATGCTTGCAATGAGGCCATAGATTGTACCTTGCTAGACTTTATGCCTTTCTCTAAAAGTCATCTTAACAAGTTCGGGGAACTATTGCCCCATCATCCCCATCATTTTTTCAAAGTACACTCCTTCCTGAGCTCTAATGAAGTACTTATTCAACTTATTGTCATCTATTGGGGTTGTGCTCCGCGGCCCCTCCATCGACGTGCATATTCTTGAAATGACTATGACGGCTTCTTATGTAGGTTTACGAGGGCGCACCTATTAGGAGTAATTTCTGTGACCCACTGGCATGTCTACATCAGAGTGTATACACAGATCCTCAGAATCTAGACTTTCGCTCCCTCGAGCGACCTGAAGGTTTTTCATTTGTTTCCTCAATGCTCAGAACTTTTTGGATACCGACTCTTCCTCCTTATACTTAGCTTCCCTTTCCATTTCAGCATACTGATCAACTTCGTAAGGCAACCTAACCGTGACGGGCGCTGTGAAAATGGGTTCTGAAACGACATATGCGAGAGGAACATATCGTTCGTGTGCAGCGATATGTGCGGCGAGTATGTGTTGGTTTTGATTGGTAGTGAAGGTGACACCGTCGCGAGGAGGGGTATGAACTGCGTAAATAGCAACTGGTGGGTTTTGCGGTGTCTGAACATAGTTTGTGACATAAGGGCTGTGTATAGGAGGAGGGTTTGGTGGGTTTGCAGGGGTTACTAGGGTATAATTTGGGTTGTAGGGACTGAAGTCGGGGTATTATTTGCTTGGCAAGTAGTTGAAGGAAGTGGTCGTGTCACGACCCAAAATCTACTATAGGTCGTGATGGCGCCTAACGCCGTTAAGCAAGCCAATGGTGATTGGTCGATTTAATTACTCATTTATTACTTTTGAAATCATAAATTTTAACAAGGAAGGAAATTTATACTTTTAAATCCACGGGAACATACAGAATTTGTAGCTTATAAGAGAAATGAAAGGCGATGATAATATACAGAACTGTAAGCATCAACTAGTATACCCTAAAACTCGGTGTCACAAGTGCATGAGCAATACTACGGAGTACGATAATAATACAACATCTGTCTAGAATGTAAATGAGACAGAATAAGATAAATAGTACGACGAAGACTCTGTGGACTGCGATGCGTAGCCTGGAATATAGCGCACATATAGTCTCCTCAACAGCTACGCCTACGCGCCAATATAATCGCCAAATGAACCTGTCAGATCCTGCACATTTAGTGTGGAAATGCAACATGAGTACGTAAATCAATGCATACCCAGTAAGTATCTAGCCTAACCCCTTAGAAGTAGTGACGAGAGGTCGACATAGACACTTACTAGTGGGCTAATAGATCAATATGGTAAAACATAAACAGATAAGAAGCACAACAACAATAGTGGGGTAATTATGTAACTAACACAATATTCCAAAATTTCTTTTAACGATGTCAATTTCTCAATCTCGTATTCTATCTCAAAAACTTAGAAAATATACAGTGCCAATATCAAATGAAATAAGAAATACCATATAAAATGCAAGGTATCAGTGGAAGGAAAATCTCATGAATATTCAAACTGCTACCGTTATAACACACGATTATGCCAAGGTTGTACGACCTGATCCCTAAAGGAATATGATACTGTCGAGGTGAACAACCCGATCCCATCATAACGTGTACACTGCCAAGGGTCGAGCGGCACGAACCATAGATGCATATATTATATTGTCGAGGTGAATGACCCACTCCCATAAGAGTGTGGTACATGATCCTGCTGAGGCGAACGACCCGATCCCATTAGAATAAGAAGCTTTAACGGGTACTTGACCCCATTCATGAATATACGTGTAAATTATGATATTTAAGGAAAACTTAGCAATGAATACGCACAACGCGGGAGAAATTCATAAGGGAAGCACAAATTGTTCTGCGGATTATCAAGTAGCTCGTCACATCTCTAAAATAGTGAATCTATCTCAAGTCGTACAGGAAATAAAGGAATTAAATAAGCAAAGATAACTCAAATAGTACAGTTATATCATGGCGTGAAACTAAATCTACCCGGACTAAATCAAGAATTCTATTATACGCATGGACACCCGTCACCTCATACGTGCGTAGCTCCCACAACATGTAGCACATAAGAATATAACACCTACGAGGTAAATTTCCCCTTACAGGGTTAGACAGGAGACTTACCTCGCTCTGAAGTCCCATAACTGGCTCCAACACCACTCTAACACCTCAAACCGATGCCTGTCTCTCCAAGACAGTCAAACAATTTGCAAACCCATAAAAATATACTCTAATACTCATAACAAATCAATTTATAACAATTCCCAACTCCGTTCGAAAAGTCAATAAAGTCAACCCTCAGGCCCATGTGCCCGAATTCGGAAAATTTTAAAAATAAATATTTCCCGTAACTCATATGGTCTATATCCAGAAAATTATCCAATTTCGTCCGTGAATTGACCCTCAAATCAAGAATTTACCATTTCTCAACTTTGGAGCTCAAAATCCCAATTTCTACAATCCATACACGGATAAAAATAATATTCAACGGAAATAACAATGGATAAACATCAAAATAAAGGTCAGATATTTACCCCCTTGTTGACACGAGAACAACGTCGCAAAAATCACGTCAAATGGAGCTTTAGAACTCAAGATATGCCCAAAATACTAAAATTCTCAGTTTAAAACACTGTCCAGATGATGTTTCTTCATCGCCTTCGCGGGAGACCTTCATGCTCGCGAAAAGAAATTTTTTTGCATTGACTGGTCAACCCAAAAATCCTTCTTCGTGTTCACAGAACCTCTCTCACGTTCGCGATGAACAAAGCTTCGCACCAGAAACCAGTAATTTTGTGCGACACGGAAATGGGCATAACCCTCTCATACTACATCGAAATTCTACGATTCTTGTTGTTGTGGCTCCGTCATTACGAGAAGGATATAATGGTTCAATCCAACCAAAAATCAAGGTTGTTTCCTCAATATAGTTCCCTTTATGACCAAGGAAATGATGCCGAAACATCAAATAAGAGCGCGACACAACCCAAACACCTCCGAAACACACAGAAGCTCTTGGGACTTTCAAATCCCGATTTCGAGGTCGTTTACACAAAATTCAAACCCTGGTCAACACTTCCAACTTAAAGCTTCCAAATTTAGAATTTTCTTTCCAAATCAACTCTGAACTTCCTGAAATTCAATTTCGACCACACGTACAAGTCATAATACATAAAGTGAAGCTACTCAAGGCCTCCAATCATAGAACGACGCGCTTAAGCTCAAAATCACTGGTCAGGTGGTTATAGATCGGGGATCAAATCTATAGAAGGAGAACGTGGTGGTTGTGGGAGCGTCGTCACGACCAGATGCGCCAAGACCTGAATGAGTTGTACTTCCTCCCTCAATGATTCCATCTCTTGAGCAATCCTAGCAACATATTCGTCATTCCGAGTATCGTCCTTTTCTCCCGATCGCCCCGGGCTATTAGCGAGCGTGTTCGGTCGGGTTATATTTCGCAGACATCTTCCCTTTTGATCTCAAGTCGTATGGTGGTTTCGTTAGTTTTTCGGCCAACATAGACCAACTTTTTCTTTTAGGGAATAACAATAAATTAATGCAAGGAAAGAAAAGAAAAGAAAAGAAAATGAAAAAGAACAAAAGTTAGTTTTAGTGTTTGCACAAATATGAGCAAATAGAGAAATTAGTTCACATATGCAAGCAAACACATTTCCTAATGTTCGAGAGACCTCTCCTTGCCTGAGCTAGGCCTAAGTCACGAATATTTTGACAAACTATTAGATTTGACACATTCAGATCCGAAGAAAATTTTGGTTTTCATTAATAATAAATGGATTGTAACAGGAGAGAGCAAACGTTACAATATTATTTCGAACATTCATAAGATTACATGGGCTCAACAGACTTGTCCTTAGGGAAATGGAATGATTCGGGATAAAAGATACAAGGTGGGATAAGGTTTGAAATCAACCAACTTCTAACAACCATCCCCGAAATCATTTTCCATATCTTCTTCCTCTTTCGGTTTCTCTTTTGGGTCTTCTTCAAATTCTTCCTCTTCATCATCATTGAACTTAGGTTTCAAACCCGATTGAGCCATCGGTTGTTAAAAATATCATTCAAGATTGGCTTCGAAATGAAAAATTAAAACAATCTGTAAATGTCGAGGAAGATCTTGATAAAATCAAGTAGCTTGAACAAAGTAATATTATTGTTAATATGTTTGTTGTATATTGATGTTGTAAATATTTTATATTTATTGTATGACTCATTATTATAATTATTTTTTTTAGATGTAGCCAGCGATGGAAAAGACCCTTTCGTAGTTGATGTGTAACCGACTGACTGAAAATAGGGAAGCAGAGGGATTAGTTATGATGATTATGTTAATGATAGTTGTTTCCGGCAAAGTATTTCCTATAATAGAATCAGTGTTGGATTTTTGCAGTTGTGTAGGAGCAATATTGGGTACTGCCTTGGTGGTGTCCTCTGGTGCTTTTGCGTATAAGCTAACTGTAACGACCCGACCGGTCGTTTTGCTTTCTAGATTCCTGTTCCCCTAAATAAAACTACCCGTATACGCTTTTACTGTTTTATGACTTGTGGGGATGATTAGTTCGGGATTTGGAAGGGTTGGGTTGAAATCGGAAAACTTGATTCCTTAAGTTGGCCTTAAAAGGCTAAGTTTGACTTTAGTCAACGTTTTAAGTAAATGACCTCAGAATAGGAATTTGACGGTTCCAATAGGTTTGTACGATGATTTAGGACATAGGCGTATATTCGGATCAGGTTTTGGATGACCTGGGAGCGTTTCAGCGCTTAATAGTGAAAGTTGGCATATTGGGTTAGTGTCATAAGTTTGGGTTGCGGTGGATTTTTATGTTATAGACGTCCGTTTGGGATTCTGAGCCCGGGAATAGTTCCGTATGGTGATTTTGAACTTAGACGCGGGACCGGATGTGTAGTTGGAAGTCCGTAGGCCGATTCGGGGTCATTTGGAAAAAGTTGGAAATTTGAAGGTTTTTAGGAAGTTTGATTGAGAGTGGACCTTTTGATATCGGGTTTGGATTCTGATTCCCGAAGTTGGAGTAGGTCCGTAATATCATTTAGGACTTGTGTACAAAATATGAGGTCAATCGGGCGTGATTTTATAGGAATCAGATGTGCGGATGTGTTTTAAAAGTTTTGAGTTTTCATGATTTGATTCATGCATGTTGGCGTCCGATTCGTGCTTTTAGATGTTATTTTCGAGTTTCGATCGTGCAAGCAAAATCATATGATGATTTAGACTTGTACGTTTGGTGTGAATCCCCGAGGGCTCGGGTGTGTTTTGGACATGTTCGGATGGATGAGAAGACTTCAATTTTTCTTTTTTTTTACTGGTGTCTCAAGTGCCGTAAATGCGAGAATTGCTTCTCATTTGCGAACCAAGTATTTGCGAAGAAGCCTGGTTAAGGCAGGACTCGTATTTGCGAGATTTCCATTCGCTTTTGCGACCAACCTCCCTTCGCATTTGCAAATAAGTTGTCGCATTTACGACTTTGACAGTGGAAGGCTCAGGTTTGCATTTGCGACCTTCGCATTTGCGAACAAGATGTCGCAATTGCGACACCTGCGACCTGTGCAACAACTTATAATGCGAGACTTAGCTTTATTTTCCTCATTTCCCACTTGGTCTTGGACGATTTTGAGAGCATTTTGAGAGGGGTTCCATCAGCATTAAGAGGTAAGTGATCCCTATCAATTATTTAGCTAAATAGACGAATCATAAGTAGATTTAACATGGAAAATGGTGGGATTTATGGGATTTTTGAGGAAAACCTAGGGTTTTGATAAAAAAGCGAGTTAACCACGAAAATGATTATGGAATGGGGTGAAAATTATATATTTGAGTTGGTAAGGCTATGGGTAACAACTTTCTTAAAATATTTTCGAAATTGGGACACGTGTGCTTGAGGATGAATTTTAGGAACTCATCAGGATTGGGTAATCACTCTAATAGTTAAGATATGAACTTTTGAACATGTATTGACTATTTTATACAACATTTGACTAGTTTCGAGTCGTTTGGCACAAAATTGAGGGTTTAAAGCACAATTGTGGACTGGAAAGTAAGCTTTGAGATGAGGTAAGTCTCTTTTCTAACCTTATAAGAGAGAATTAACCCCATAGGTGAATTGATTTAATATGTGCTTCTATTTTTGGGGGATATGTATGCACGAGGTGACGAGAGTCCGTACGTAGCTGCAAATTATGCATATGTCCGGGGTAGTTTAGGACCCAAATCATGTGATACTTGCGATATTTGCACTCTACTTGCTAATTTAAATGCTTAAATCATATCGGAACTTGATAATGGAATTGTAAAAGGTCGAATTTTATTTACTTGAGTTTTGGACGGGTTACTTTACCATTAATGAGAATTGATGTTCCCCTGAATATTAGCCTCTTAGTAATCTTTGAATCAGTTGTTTATAAAGTATTTTCTGTGTGTATGGAGCGGGCCGAACGCCTCGGTAATAGAATAGATGCATCAATGGTTCGTGTCGTTCGACCCTCGGCAGTGCACAATCGTGTAGGATCTGAGGCAGTGCATCTGGTTATCAGTCTGGTGTGCATCCTTGACTTCCTCGAGACTTTGCGGTGAGCTGCCTTCCGAACCCGTTTTGCAGCACCCGAAGTCTTCCTTTTGTTTTTACTTTCTATCTATTTCACTTCAGACAGTAGTGTAGTATTTTTTATATATTCTACTTGTAGCTCATACACTTGTGACACCAGGTCTTGGAAATTATGCTAGCAGACACATGATGATTTTTGGATTATTTTACTTATCTCATTTGCTCTTAAAATTAGTTATCTCTCATCTTATTAAGTTTTTACTTCCTATTTATGAACTAGTTAAAATAATCTATTTTAAAAATATTAAAATAAACATCACGTGGTTAGTTCACTGTTGGCTTGCCTAACGGTAGCGTTGGGCACCCTCATGGCCTATAGGAGAAATTGGGTCGTGACAACATGGTATCAGAGCACTAGGTTCACGTTGGTCTCACAAGTTATGAGCAAGCCTAATAGAGTCTTGCAGATCGATGCGGAGACGTCTGTACTTATCTTCGAAAGGCTATAGGGTGTTAAGAAACTACTCTTTCTTCATCCCCTATCATGAAACTAATGTTATACTAAGTGTATTTCTATTATTCTCTCATAGATGGTGAGAACGCGCACGGCAGATGTTCCAGACCCAGGAGGATCCTCCTGTTGCTAGAGGCTGAGGCTGAGGCCGGGGGAGGGCACCGACCCGAGGTAGGGGACAAGGATGTCCCAGAGTTTCCCTATCCATGCCACTAGTGGATCTAATAGAGGAGATCCCATTATTGAGGAGCGAGCTGAGGTGCCTGCAGTAGAGCCAACCTCGGTAGATTTTATGTCAGCACTGGGCTTCCAGGAGGTCATGGGTCGTATACTACGGTACATGGATACTATGACCCAGGCTGATTTATTTCCAGGAGACCCACCCACATCTCAAGCTAGAGGGGGAGCACAAACCCCTACTGCTCAGGCTCTTGGGCATGCAACTGCTGTATATCAGACCCCGAGCACACTACCCGTGGGCAGAGCCCAACTAGTGGAAGCTGCCGCACCTGAGCCCAGACCAGCTGCGGCTGGCGAGCTGCAGAAGCTATTGGTTAGATGGACTAGGCTACACCCTCCTGTCTTTGGGGATGACCGACATGAGGATCCCCAGGACTTCATTAATCGGTGCTAGGACAGACTGCACAACTTGAGGATATTAGAGACCCACGGGGTAGATTTTACTACTTTTCAGCTGGAGTGCAGGGCTCGTGATGGTGGTAGTCTGATCTTCTTGGCTGACTACAGGTTCTCCTCCCTTGACCTGAGATTAGTTTACACGCCTTTTCTTGGATAGGTATATTCCACCCTCCTAGAGAGAAGAGTTGCGGTTTTAGTTTGAGCAGCTCCAACAGGGTCAGATGTCAGTGACCGATTATGAGACGAGATTCTTTAAGTTGTCTCGCCATGCACTTACAATACTTCCTACTAAGGCGGAGAGAGTACAGAGGTTTGTTGCGGGTTTGCACTCCGGTATTTCAGCCACTATGGCCCGAGAGATAGAGATGGGGACTTCTTACTAGATGATTGTGGAGATAGCTCAGAGAATTGAGGGTTATCATCAACGGGGCCGAGAGAAAATGTCCCGGGTAAAGCGATTTTGTTATTTTGGAGGGTTCAATGATGCTCCATCTGGGGGCATAGGTCAATTTGGGAGAGGTTAGCCTAGCCGAGCCATATATCCAGAATCGATGCCTCCTCGGGGTGCTCCAGTTTGACCTTATTTTAGCGCCATGCCAGACCCACCAGCTATTCAAGGTTCCTCCAGTGGGTATTCCAGCCATCAAGGTCAGACTTTGGGTCAGAAGTCCTTTGTACCGAGAGATTGTTTCGAGTGCGGGGATTTCAGCCACGTGTGGAGGTTCATCCCAACCTTTGGGGCAAGGTAGTGCAGCAAGGTTCTCAACCTATGATTACAACACCAGTAGCCAAACAAAGTATTCGTCCACCTAGAGGCGAAGGGCAGATGGGTTGGGGCCGTCCTAGAGGTGGAGACCAGGCAGGTGGAGGCTATCCAGGTGGCGCTCTAGCTAGATTCTATGCTTTCCCGGCCATACCAGATGTAGTGGCCTCAAATATTGTGATCACAAGTATTATTTTTGTCTGCGGTAGGGATGCTTTGGTATTACTTGATCACGGGTCCACATATTCATATGTGTCCTATCTGTTTGCTTATTTCCTGGATATTTCTCGTGAGTCCTTGGGTACTCCTGTTTATGTGTCCACTCTGGTGGGCGATTCTATTATTGTGGAGCGGGTCTATCGGTCGCGCATTGTTACATTCTATGGTTATGAGACTAGAGCGGATCTTAAACTGCTTGATATGACCGACTTTGAGGTCATCCTGGGCATGGACTGGTTATCTCCATATCACACCATCCTTGATTGCCATGCCAAGACTGTTACCTTGGCGATGCTAGATTTGCCTAGATTGGAGTGGAAGGGTTCGTCTGTCAGCACACCTAGTCGGATCATCTCTTTTATGAAGGCTTGACACAGGGTCGAGAAATGTCACTCGACTTATCTAGCCTATGTTTAGGATACTACCATAGAGACTCTGGCGATTGATTCAGTACTCGTAGTCCGGGAGTTCTCTGATGTGTTTCCTTTCGATCTTCTAGGCATGCCACTAGATCGTGATATCAATTTTTGCATTGATTTGGCTCCAAGTACCCAACATATATCTATCCCACCGTACCGTATGGCTCCAAAAGAGTTGAAGGAGTTGAAGTAACAACTTGAGGAGTTTCTAGAAAAAGGGTTCGTTAGGCCGAGTGTATCACCTTAGGGTGCACCAGGTGTTATTTGTGAAGAAAAAAGATAGGACTATGCGGATGTGCATTGATTACCGCTAGTTGAACAAAGTTACCATTAAGAACAAGTACTCGTTGCCGCTGATTAATGATTTTTTTGACCATTTGCAGGGTGCCAAGGTTTTCTCTAAGATCGACTTGAGATAGGGGTACCAACAGTTGAAGATTCAGGATTCAGATGTTCCGAAAACTGCTTTCCGGACTAGATATGGCCATTATAAGTTTCTAGTGATGTCCTTCGGTCTGACTAACGCCCCAACGGAATTTATAAATTTGATGAATAGGGGTTCAGGCCATATATTGATTCGTTCATCATTGTATACATTGATGACATTTTGATCTACTCGCGTTGCATGGAGGAGCACGAGTAGCATTTCAGAGTGGTGCTTCAGACCTTGCGGGAACAGAAGCTATATGCTAAGCTCTCCAAGTGTGTGTTTTGGCTAGATTCTGTATCATTCTTGGGGCATGTTGTATCAAGCAATGGTATTAAGGTGGATCCCAAGAAGATTGAGGCAGTTCAAAGTTGGCCTCGTCCTACTACGATGACTGAGATCAGGAGCTTCTTAGGTTTAGCAGATTATTATTGCCGGTTTGTGGAGGGCTTCTCATCTATTGCAACACCTTTGACTAGATTGACCCAGAAGGTTGCTCTATTCCATTGGTTCGATGATTGTGAGGAGAGCTTCCAAAAGCTCAAGACAGCTTTGACTACGGCACCGGTTCTAGTGTTTTCTTCTGGTTCGTGGATGTATAATGTGTATTGCGATGCTTCATGTGTTGGTTTGGGTTGTGTATTGATGCAGGAGGGGTGAGTTATTGCATATGCTTCACATCAGCTGAAGCCCCATGAGAAGAATTATCCTTTACACGATTTGGAGTTGGCCTCTATTGTTCATGCTCTTAAGATATGGAGGCATTATATTTATGGGGTTTCCTGTGAGGTTTACACTGATCAATGCAACTTGCAACATTTGTTCAAGCAAAGGGATATCAATTTGAGGCACCGTAGGTGGCTTGAGTTACTAAAGGACTATGATATTACCATTCTTTATCATCCGGACAAGGCGAATGTAGTTGAGGATGCCTTGAGCAGAAAGGTGGAGAACATGGGTAGCTTGGAATTCATTTCAGTAGAGGAGAGGCCATTATCTTTTGACATTTAGTCCTTGGTTAACAGACTTGTGAGGTTGGAAATTTCAGAGCCCAGCCGAGTTCTTGCATGTGTCGTTGCCGCATTCTTCACTATTGGAGCAGACCAAGGCTCGTCAGTTTGATGATCCGCACTTGTTGGTTCTCAGGGAGACAGTACTACAGGGTGGTGCCAAGGAGGTTACTATCAGTGAGGATGGTGTTTTGCGACATGGTTGCCTATGTGTTCGTACTATTGATGGTTTGAGGGAGAGGATTCTAGAGGAGGCATACAGTTCTCTGTATTCTATTCATCTAGGTGCCACAGAGATGTATTGTGACCTGAGGCAGCATTGTTGGTCGCGGCGGATGAAGAAGGGCATAGTTGATTATGTTGCGAGGTGTCTAAATTGCCAGCAGGTTAAGTATGAGCATCAGAGGCTAGGTGGCCTATTCCAGCAATTGACTATACCTGAGTGGAAATGGGAGCGCATTACTATAGACTTCGTAATTGGATTGCTGCGGACCTTGCAGAAGTTTGATGCAGTTTGGGTCATCGTCGACAGGTTGACCAAGTCGGTGCACTTCATTCCGGTTGTGACCACGTATACTTAAGAGAGGTTGCCTAGATTTATATTCAGAAGATAGTTCGATTGCATGGTGTGCCTATTTCCATCAAATCAGATAGAGGTTCTTAGTTCACTTCGCATTTCTGGAGAGTAGTACAAAGTGAGTTGGGGACCCGAGTAGAGCTCAGCATAGCCTTTCATCCACAGACTGACGGGCAGTCGAAGCGGGCAATTCAGATCTTGGAGGACATGCTCAGAGCATGTGTGACTGACTTTGGAGGGTAGTGGGATCAATTCATTCCTTTGACCGAGTTTTCTTACAACAAAATTAGTCCAGCATCGAGATGGATCCATTTGAAGTTTTATTATAGTAGGAGATGTCATTCTCCCATCGAATTGTTTGATCTCGACGAGGCTAAATTACATGGTACCGATTTGGTGAAGGATGCCTTGGAAAAGGTAAAGTTGATTCAGGAGTGACTTCACACAGCACAGCCCAGATAGAAGAGTTACACGGATCATAAGGTGCGTGATTTATCATTTATGGTGGGCGAGAAGGTTCTCTTTAAAGTCTCGCCGATGATGGGGATCATGAGGTTGGGAATAAGGGCAAGTTGAGACCGTGTACTACGTGGGAGTTCTACGATCAAAGTTGGCTCAGGGTTTAGGGTAACTCTGAGGGGCATGTGTGGATAAGTGATAGTATACTGGTTGGGTATTGTAGGTATGGTAGGTGGTAATAAAATAGTGGTATTTCAGGGATGAGGGGTGATATACTGGCGGGGGTGTTTGATAGGTGAGGGGAGATTTTGGCCTTTGGGCTACCATCACGGCACCCACTTCTTTCTTCTTAGAAATACCTCTAGACTCCAAAAGCATTATTGGCGGCCTGCAGAGCTTTGAAATTGGTAACCATGCCACTCTTGATACCTTCTTCAATTCTTTCTCCTAGCTTGATGATTTCAAATAAATTGTGATTTTTTATGACCATTAATCTTTCATAGTATCGTGGGCCCTCAGCCCCTACGAAGAACTTATTCTTTTTTTATTCTTCCAGTGGCAGTCTCAACTTAGCGACTTTTGATCTCCAACGGGTAGCGTACTCACGGCAGGTTTCCATGGGTTTCTTCTTGTGGTTCTGGATATAGAACACATCCGGTGCATATTCTGTGTTGAACTTGAATCAGTCCATAAATTCGGACGCCATACTCACCAATCAGACCATTTCTTTGGGTTTTGACTAATATACCATGACAAGGCATCTCCTGTGAGACTTCATATGATAAGCTTGATGCAGATTTGCTCGTTCTTTCCAACACCCATGAGCTTGTCGCAATAAGTCCTCAAGTGTGCCTTGGGATCACCAGTACCATCAAACATCTCAAAACTTTAGGGGTTTGTAACCCTCGAGTACTTCTACATCTGGTTTAATGCATAGATCTTCATAATTCAAGCCTTCGATACCCTTTCCTCCTTCGACACTCTGACCCTTCCAAATAACTTCTTCAACTTTTCGGCCATGTTCTTAATGAGCAGGTCCTATTAAGTCGATTTGGATGTGTATAGGATTTATTGTAGTATGTATGGTAGAGTCTTCACGTATATAGGGTTTCTTTGGTGGGTACCAGGGACTTGGGTATACAGATGATCATTGATGGACGTCTGTGGTGGATCATGGGTAGGTTGTGGTGCCGTCTGAGAAGAAGGATACGTGGCGGTTTGCGGGTATTGAGTTGTATTGTGATGGTGTTGTTGCGGAACTTGCAGTGGTGGTGGGGTTTTTAGGAGTATGGGGTGGTGGTACTGTTGAGTGGCAGGGGGATTTTGTGGATCTTGAGGTTGTGGATTTTAAGGTTGCGGATTCTAGGGTTGTGGAAAATTTTGGGTAAATTTTAGTGGTTGATATCAGCAATGTTTAAGGTGAGGGATAGGTTAGAGAGGTTGTGGACCTGCTCTAGTTTACCTTGCAATTCAAGGATCATTTGCTCTAATCATAGAACCAACTCGTTCTGCCCCGGTATACTTATCCTATCCGAGCTTTCCACATTCTCTGCTAAAGGAGTGTTGCCGTTCCTATTGCCACTCAAATCATACATTTTTCCTTTACCCTTGCTTTTGATATTGCTAGGAGAGGGAGGAGACCGAGGACCTCTAGATCTGGTGTGCTATGTGGATGTATCCTGAGTGCATGAACCAACCTTTAAGAATGATAATAATCAAAAGAAAGAAGAACAAAAGGTAGCCAAGCCAGTAAGGTAAAAGTGAAAAAAGCCTTGCAGTATTTAAACAGATAGCACATAAGGCATGCAATGGTTCGCGTCCTAATTTGGGGACCTCGTTGTGCCCGAGGTAGGCCTAAGAGACAAGTAAACTTGGAGAAATTTGTGCCAACATTGTTTAATCCCATTAACGTGAAATAAATCAAATCATTCTATTACTAAATCAAAATAATGAGAGAGAGTCACTTGTGGCACAAAGCTTTATTTAATTAGTTCTAAAACGAAATCTAACTATAAAGCATTAAAGAAAAATTTCCTATTCTACTTGGTCTCGTAAGGTCCTTCTCCATGTCTTGCTTTCTTTTCTCCTTCGATCATATTCCCGAGGTTGGGCATATCAAGCAACAAGTAAGCCATTGCTAGATTTCCACCTTCATCACATCCCATACCTTGGCAGTCCTAGAATCGTTTCCTTATGTTCCCCTCAAACTCCATAAATCCCTGCTCCAAATACTCCAACCTTTCTGTAGATTTGTTTTCTATCTCTCTCCATTCTCTAATTGCTTCCATATCTATCTTGTGTTTCTCCATGTGCTTGGATTTGGATTCGAATTTGAAGACCCTCTTGCGCAACCTTTTGTTTTCACCTGAGCTTTATCCTCTTCATCTATAATCCTTCCTTTTAGTTTGATACCTGATTTGACGTCCCCAGTTATGTCATCTTCTAGCCACAAAAGGTAATAGTACATGTGTCCATCATGATACCTATCGGGCTTTATGGTCTCTTCTTCCACAATGATTTTCTGATTCCACATATGCTGAGCTTCGAACTTGAAAGTGATGATGTCCCCTTTGAAATCTGCCTTATTGTGTCATGTTGGCTACTTGGGGTATAACCTGCTTTATTCCAGCCTGCCTCATTTCTCTTATTGGACCATAAGGGTAAATACATCTCAATCCAATCAACACCAAATGAGTGGTATTCTTGGATCAAATTATGAACTCCTTGCTTGGAAACCATTCGAACATCCAGTGAACATGTTCATCAATTAGATTGATGAAGAGGTGTACCCATCCTTGAGCATTCATGGGCCTTGCAATTCTTTCAGGAGAAAAGGTCAAATTCTTTGGGCGGTGACTAGCAATGTAGTCATTCATTGGCCTGCAGAATAAGTCTTGACGGTAATCGCCTCTTTGGAGATTCTCTAACAAACATATTTGCAACAAAAGGTTTCTCCCCTCAAAGTAGCCTGCCCTGTGCTTGCATCGGTCTAGGGCTTGATATATTTCTACTAATATCAGAGGGACAATGGTGCAAGTTCGTCCCTCAATTCCCTCCATCATGGTTCTGGCAACCATGTCTAGTCGAGTATGAATCTTACCTCCTTGCATTTGGAAGATCAGCAACCCCAAGAAACACACAATGAAGACATAAACTCGATGGTGAATCCAACCAACATAAGTGATGGCCAGTTCCTCATGATACAACCGGTATGATTTACTATGTCCATACCGTTCATACAAAAACTCAAAGGGAATGTAAGAATTCTTCAGGCAACCTAGTACATCATTCTTTTTGATCCGGAACATTTTCAAAAGCTGCGAGGTCTATGATTTCCGGTACCAACAAACTCGGACTATCCCAAGGAGTCTAGAAAAAACCTCCAATTTCCTCCAAGAGCGGGGTCATCTCTAAGTTTTTGAATTGAAATATGGCCCTCTTCTCGTCCCAAAACATAGCAGCCTCAATGAGTTCCCTACTTGGTCGAATGTCAATCAGGGGTGGCAAGTTACCCAGTATCCTTCTCACATGATTCCTATCACACTGAGGGAGGTCGTTCAACCAATCAATAAAATTGGGTGGATTGCTCTGGACCATGACGAACCTATGAATTTTGTTCTTCCTTTTCTGCATTAAAGAAAAGAGTTACCCCTAACCCCTTATTTGATCAATTAAGCGATAATAGTCAACATGTTGGCAAATTTTTCCAAGTAATGCACATAGTATGAGAGTATCCCTCGAGATTGTGTAGATCCCTTTGGATTTTGGACAAGACTTGTTCTAAATAGATTTAATACGCCACGAGCATTTGATCTATCCTAGGTTCAACATGATGCATGCACATTTTTAATTAGAGTAGGTTTCTAAGGGTCTAAACTCGTAATCTCAAGCGGACAACTTGAGAGGGAAAGGCACGGGTGACGAGCGCAAAACACCACTTAAATTATGCTCGCTAATCAAATACAATATAGTATTATATCGCTTCCACAGGGGTTAGAGTTAAACATTATTTTTGTAGTTTCTAGTTTGATTTCTATCCAAGATGATCAACAATTGAGATTTATGTGATTAAACTAAAATTAACTAAGAATCTAAGGTTGTTGACTAATAATGGCAATCGAACAAGAAGCAAGCAAAGAAGGTTACCAATGTGAGAAGATAGGGTTTTGATTGGGTAACTGCAAGATAATTGTTTGAGATTTAACTCTAGATAATTCACTTCTAATGTTCAAGTAAGTCTCTCAATTATTAGTTCAAACGTTTAGCAGAAACTCCTCCCTCGATTAAGTCTCAACCTCACAAGATGAACTAATTTAAGCTCTATTAAGATGTGTAAGAATTCGTAGTGGACTGGTCTTTAGGAGAACCTCTCTCGATTATCCTCCTAAATAGGTTTAATATATTCAAATATCCTCTTTCGATTACTAAGAAGGATTAATAAACTCAACCAACAATCTATAATGCAAATATATCACAAGTTATGCATCTCTTGATTACATGAACAAGTGAATATAGATGCAACAATTAAATCATCCAAAATGATTTAATACATAAAACTAGAGCTATAATCCACAAACAAATTTCAATACACCAAATCCATAAAACCCTAAAGGGAACTACTCCATAGATATAGAGCAATTCATCACAAATATGTTTAAAGTATAGAAAAACATAAAACGATCCAAACTCGGGTCTTGAGTGAGGATTGAATGATGAATTCCTTTTGCTTTTGCTTCTCCAAATCCTCTTTAGCCTCCTTAGGTCTATGATGCGTTAAAAGTCCATAAAATAACGTTTCTCCATGTATGTATACCAAGCAAGGTCGGGCCTAGAAGAAATCACCTTTTCCTAGCCGAAATAGGACATTTACTCTGTAAAATATACAGAAGTGCACCGCATGGGGCGACGCACCATGCGGGGAATTAGTGGACATCTTCAGAGAGATCATTAATTCACAGGTGGCAAAAATTGCATAGGTGCGGTGCCCCACGCGCTGCGGGTGTGGAACTTTCTCAAAGTACGGATAAAATCTCTTTTTTTAACGTCCAGACCTCGACCCCCGAACGCGATCATGGATTAATCCCTTGGGCTTTTACTCAGACATCAAATCTCCAAATAGTCGAATTAGTTTCACAACATCTACATAGCTTGTAATCACTCCTACAAGGCGTAAACCACACAATTAGTGCAATACACTATCAATTAAAGCTCAAACACAATTAAAATGCAGTAAATTAGGGTGCAATAAGCGACTAAAATGTGTAACTATAGCCTACCATCAACGGGACCGTCAACTGCATCGCTGATCGACTAGTCTACCGCTAATAAGCCTTTCTAATTTAAAAAGGGATATTTTTGGAAAGTGTAGATTCTCATCAAGCGCCACAATGTTGATAATAGGCACGAGTGGAATATGATGTTGAAAGCATGCTTATGCAAAAAGCAATAACATATATTCAAGTAATTTTACTTGGTGAAAAACACATAAAGACAATATTAAATAATGTGATACGAAATTAAGCAAGAAAGAAGAGGAAAGTACAATGTCAATAGTTACCATGGTTCACAAAATTCAAAAAGCATATTAAATCTATCAAGAAAATAAGAGAGGGAAAAGGAGGTTCATGGTCTAACAATTTCGAGCAATTAAAGGGATGGGGAGAGTGGGGTACATGGAAGAAATAAAGCAAGTAAATTAATCCCACACAAGCAAAGGTTCATCATGGTAAGAGCCTAAGTATATTCCCAACAAAGTCACCATGCTCTCGCGCCCCGTTTTCTCGCAAAAGCGGGCTTCCACATATGACAACTCTTTTAAATGAGCATTAAAAGAGAAGAGTCACCACCTAATAGTTTTTAAGGTGTGTTAAGGAACCAATTTACAAATAACTCTTATTTAACTAGTCTATGTCACCAAAGATTGGGTAAGGACTCAAATTACCTCGCATATACGGTGTTAGGCACTCTCCGAGGTCCACAACTATGGTTTGCCGGATTCTAGACTATGTGGGATTTATCAAATTATAAATAATTATTCTAAGTGAGCATGCAAGTTAATCCATTATTTAATTAAAGGAACAAAAGGTCTAAGGAAGCAATTAGTTATTCTAGGTGGCATGAAATAATTAATCAAAAGAAGCAATACATAAATAATGTAAAAGGAATAATTTGAAAGAACAACACTTTATTCATTAATAAAATCAACAGGTACAACTTTTTGGACTACAAGATTTACAAGTTGTATAAATCTAAATTTCTCAACAAACTATAGGTATGAGGAACAATTAGACACGATGTGGGGCTCCTAGATTGCTTAGCCTACCCCGTGCAACATAAATAATACTTCACTACCTTTAAGTGTAATGATTGCTCATATTATTCAGCGAGCACTGACTATCATCTCCATCGATCCGATTACTATCTTTAAGTTGTTTACCTCAAGCGCACTAATTTAGTTTTAGGTCGTACACTACACATGCCTACCCGTCCCATGCCTATGGTGTAACGACCCCATCGATCATTTTAAGCATTTGCATTTAGTTCAGCAGTTTAAGGTTATGAGTAGCCTCATATGGTGTATTATGACTTGCGTGTATCATCCATTTTTGTTTTTAAGTGGTTAGGGATTGATTTGGAAGAATGATTCTCAAATATAAGCTTTAAGTTGGAAGAGTTGACCGAATTTGAATTTTGTGTTTATGACCTTAGATTGGAGTTTATGGTTCTTATAGGTCTAGATGGTGATTCGTAACTTGGGCGTATGCCCGGATTTGCATTTGGAGGCTTCTATAAGGTTTTGGCCATAATTGGCAAAAGTTGGCAATTTGAAGGTTCAAAATGTTCATAAGTTTGACCGGGAGTTGACTTTTATAATATAGGGTTCATATTGGTGTTTCGGGAGTTGTAATAGGTTTTTTATGTCATTTGGAATTTGTGTGCAAAATTTGAGGTCATATCGGGTTGATTTGATACAGTTCAACATGAGTTTTGGAAGTTGAAATTTCAAAAGTTCATTGAGTTTGATTTGAGGTGCAATTCATGATTTGATGCTGTTATGTATAATTTGAGGCTTTGATTAAGGTCCATATTATAATTCGGGACTTTTGGGTATGTTCAGATGGGGTCCTAAGAGGCTCAGGTGAGCTTCAGACGAGTTTCAGATCATTTGCATGTTATTAGGAAAACCTAGTTTTGGTGTTTCACATCTACGCATGTTGGAGTGCAGATGCAGATCTAGTTCTACAATGTTTTGAGTCGCTTCTGTGAGGTTGTGGAACAGTCAGAGTTCCGCTTCTATGGGTTAGGGACGTAGGTGCAACGTCGCATCTGCGATCGATTGATTGCTGGTGCAGGATTGAGGCTCCAAGTGGGTGTCCGCTTCTGCGCTACCGCATATGTGAATTGTGTTGTGTAGATGAGGCTGGTGGTCAGGTAAGTGAAATTCGCATATAAGATCTTCTTCTCGCAAATGCGGGAGCCGTATAACGACCTGACCGGTCGTTTTTCTTTATAAATCACCATTTCCCTAATTAAGACTCCCCCGTATATGATATTACTATTTTATGACTTGCGGGATGGTATGTTTGGGTTTGGAAGGGTTTGGATTGAAATCGGAAAACTTAGTTCCTTAATAATGGCCTAAGATGGCCAAGTTTGACTTGAGTCAACATCTTGAGTCAACGACCTCGGAACTAGGATTTGATGGTTCCAATAGGTTCATATGATGATTTTTTTACTTGGTCGTGTGTACGGATAGAGTTTCGAATGATCCAGGAGCGCTTCAGCTCTTAATGTTAAAAGTTGGCGCATTGAAGGTTTGGAAGTTCTTTAAATTTTATTTGAAGTAGACTTTGGTGTTATCGAGGTCCGTTCGGGTATCCGAGTCTGGGAATAGGTCTGTATGGTGATTTTGACTTTTCTAAGTATGATTCGACGCGTTCGGAGTTAGTTGTAGAACTTTGAAGTTCATAAGTTGATCAATTTGGTTTTGGGGTGTGATTCTTAGTTTTGATGTTGTTTTACATGTTCCGAGGGTTTGACAAGATCCGTATTATGTTTATGGACTTGTTGGTGCAATTAGATAGGGTTCCAGGTGGTCCGGGTGAGTTTCGGACCACCCGGAGCTAAGTTCAAATTGCTGCAATTTGTTGTTCTGGTTTCCTTCTTCGTAAACACAGAGAATGGCTCGCGTTTGCGATAAAGGAATTTGGCTGGGGGAAATTTGTTCTTCGCATTTGCGAAAAGGAGATCGCGATCGCGAAGTTTTTGGCCACATATTTTTTCTTTCTCGAAGTTTTTAGCCACTAGTTTTCGCGTTCGCATGAGATGGTCCATGTTCGCGTAAGGTAGGGCGACCTAGGGGAGGGGAAGGCTATTGGTCTTCGCGTTCGTATAGAGCCCCTCGTGTTTGGGTAGGGTAGGTTAGGCAAACCTATGTGTTCACGAGGCATGTATCATGTTCGCGATGTTCAATTTTCAGTGCCTTGGCCGCTTTCCCTTCGTGATCGCGAGCCTATTGTCGCGATCGCGAAGAAGGATACCCTGGGCAGTGTCTTAATAAAAATGGGACTTAGGCCATTTTCTCTTATTTTCATTTCCATTGGATGATTTTGGATCTCTTGGAGGGGTTTTTTTTGTCTAACATCATATGGTAAGTAATTCCTACCCAATGTGAATTTAACACATAGATAATGTGTAAATTTTAACATGTAAATTGTGGGAATTTTAGAATTTTGTGGAAAAACCTAAGTTTTCATAATAAGTTTAAAATGATTATGTACTTGAGTAGAAATTATATATTTGTGTTCATGAGGTTACGCGTAAGATTTATTTATATAAGTTTTCAGAATTCAGGCACGTGTGCTTGGGATGAATTTTAGGAACCTTTTCAAATTGGGTTGAGAAATCACTCTAATAGTTAAATTATGAACTTTTGAGTATATATTGATTAGTTTATACAACCTTTCTCTAGTTTCAGATTGCTTGGCACTGACTTGAGGCTTTTAGTGTGATTTGTGGACCGAGGAGTGGACTTGGAAACGAGGTAAGTCTCTTGCCTAACCATGTAAGAGGTAATTGTCCCCGTGGGTAGTTTAACTAGTTATTTGCTAATAATTGTGGGTGCTAGGTACGCACAACGTGACTAGAGTACGTACATAGCTAAAATCATGCTTATGTCTGAGTAGACTTAGGACTTTACTATGCATTACTTGTATTATTTGCACCTAAATTGTTAGTTTAATTACTTGAATTTATAATTGAAATTGGATAAAGTATTTTAAGAGACTGAGTTTCTGCGGAATACTTGACTGTTAGCTAATATTATGCCTTCTTGAGCACAATTCCTATGTGGTAGTCATTGCTCGGAGAGCTTTCTCTATTCCTATAGATCGGGCGGAACGCCTAGGTAGTATTAGATGCATCTATTGTTAGCATCGGTCGACCCTCGGTAGTGTATACACTATCTGGATCGGGTCGTACAACCTCTACATAAATCGTGCATGATATTGCTCGGAGTTCGATTATACTTGATATTTCTCTCTTGATCTGAGACTTTAAAAATTACTTGGTGGATCTTATGTGTTAAAGACTTGGAATGTTATAGTTGGATATTTCAAATTGATATCATGTTTTAGAATCATTATCTATTGTTTCTTATTCCACTGTTACTATTGTATTTCATGCCTATTTATGATTCATATACTTTATTTATTGACACTAGTAAGTGTCCATGTCGACCCCTGATGTTCAACTTAAAGTGTAAATCTATGTATATCGCCTCATATTTTACTTTTGTTTCGTGAGTTTTAGATGTTAAATATGATGATTTATATTAATTTGAAGTGTTTTTATATGTAGGAATGGATCGGGATCAATCGGGGGCGAAATGCGCGAAATTAGAGCCAAAACGGACGAAACTGGACAAACCGGCAATTTTGGGCGCCACAGGCAGGGCTGGGCGCCACCTGTGGCGCTGGAGGCACAGAGTTTTTTTTTGGGCAGCGCCCTGGTGGGCGCCTGGCACTAGCCAGGGCGTCGGTGATGTGAATTTTTTCTATTTTGCCCAGGACACGGTTATTTCGGCCCTAAACCTACCCTACATGTATAAAAGCAAGTCTAAGCTTATTTTTGAGGGGGGACACCATTTTTGAGAGAATATACACACGGAATTGCTAGGGAGCGAAGGATTCTTAGTTTTCTTCATCTTTTTCTAGTATTTACAATTAATTCAACACTTATGCAATTGTTTGATTTTAGCATGAGTGGCTAAACACCCATTGTTTTGGGGTTGTGGTTTAGCCATGAATATTGTTATTCGACATTAGTTTAACCTTGATTATAGTTCACTCAATATATGGTTGTTTCTTCAATTCTGTGTTTAATTGCTTAATTGTCTGGCCAGCAGTTTGGTTTCATATACTATCTATGTTATGCTTGGGATAGTCGTATATGGATTAGAGAAGAATTGACGAGAGCGCGATCTTAACCCTTCAGGGGAGCGGATTTGTGGTTAGGATAGGAATATAACTAGTCACCGTGCTTAATTGAATATCGTAATCTTAGTGCGTTGTGATAGATTAATTTCATATAGGCGTTAATCTATTGAGAATAGGCGAAGAGTGCTTCGGGAGAAGGCTATGAGAGCATTTATCGATTAATTAGCAACCGTGAGTGAATTATATGAAAGGGAGAGTTAATTAGAACACAATACGAATGGTGGATCGATCACAACCCTCGAATATTTGTCTCTATTGAATACACAACAATCAACTTGTTACTTGATAATTAGTTATTTCTTAGAATCGTAGTATAATATAGTTACATTATTGGATTTTTATTTTGGCTTGATTAAATAACAATCATAGTGAATTAGTGAGTAGTCTACACAACTCTCTGTGGGTTCGACACTCGATTTATTATTATATTGCTTGTACGATCACGTATACTTGCGTGTGCGTTTGGGACCAACAAGTTTTTGGCGCCATTGCCGGGGACTTGAATATAGACTACTTTTTTTTTTTAATCAATCCACTAGTTTTTGCTTTAATTGTTTATTTTATCTCGTCTAATGTTACTTGACCTTTGCTCTAATCTCAGGAACTTCGATTGAATGCGTAGGGTCAGATGCCAGGACAAACTTGACGGATTTGACCCCGAACCTGTGAGAACATTTCACAAGAGATTGAGGGAAGCAAGGGATACAGACAATATTCAGGATCTCATTCAATTCCCTGTGAACATGGCAGAGGAACAACATATGGCTGTTCAGGAGGTAGCAATGCGCAGTATTGCTAATGTTACCTCCACCATCGTGAAGCCCAAAATCACAGGGAATTTTGAGCTGAAATAGAGCATGATCCAGCTACTTCATGCAAACGGGCAATTTATGGGTCTTCTACACGAGGATCCACAGCAGAACATTCTGAACTTCTTGGAGATTAGTGATACTTATGTCACTAACGGGATCACGCCAGATTATGTGAGGCTCACGCTTTTCCCATTCTCTCTATTGGGCAAAGCAAAGCGATGACTAATGGCAGAACCAGCTAATTACATTACAACATGGAACACCTTAGCGAGAAAATTTCTGGCAAGGTTCTTCCCTTCAGGAAAGGCTGCAAAGATCAGAAGTGAGATAGTCTCCTTTAAACAGAAAACAAGCGAATCTTTATATTTAGCATGGGAAAGGTTCAAGGGGCTACTCAGAGACTATCCTCATCACAATCAGACAAACGAGGTGTTAGTCACACTTTCATTGAGGCGCTCCATCCCCAAACAAAAATTGTGGTAGATGCAGCAGCTGGAGGTTAGGTATTGGAGAAGAATTATGATGAAATATTTGCATTATTGAATAAATTCTCCAAAAGCAATCCAGACTGGCAAGGTGAGATGGGAAGGAATGTGGTTCAAAAGTCACCAGGGGTTCTTGAATTAGATGTTGTATCAGCATTGTCAGCTCAGTTCTCTACATTGACTAACCAAGTTAATCAGATGGCCCTGATCATTAACAAGAAACAGTCTCAACCAGTGCAACAGGCCCAACCAATGCAACCAGTGCAACAGATGTAGGTATTTTGTGAAGTCTGTGGAGAGGGTCACCCGAGTGATTTGTGCCCAGTTAATCCAAAGTCTGTCTGCTTTGTGGGTAATGCGAATAGGGGTCAAGAAAATCAATATGAGAACACGTATAACCCCCACTGGAGAAACCACCCAAACTTCTCTTGGGGTGGAAATCAAGGCACTCAGAATCATTACAGGCCTCCAGCACTTCAAGCACCACAACAGCAGTACAAACCACCTCAGGTTGAACAATCAGCTAGCCTTGAGGAGATTATGAAGAGAATGATGAACGACCAACTTGTTTTCAATCAGAAAATAATGGCTGATCACCAGGCCAAAACAGTAGCAATGAGAAATTTGGAACGTCAAGTGGGGCAACTTGCCAGTTCCCAAAATACCCGACCAACGGGGGCTCCCCCAAGTGACACTGAAGGTAATCCTAAAGCATCTGTTAACTCTGTATCATTGAGGAATGGGAGACAATTGGAAGAAGTTTAGTCCAAGAAGAGAAAGCAGGTATNTTGAGACCGTGGCACTCACTGAAGAAGTTAGCTCAAGAATTCAAAGCAAGCTACCTTAGAAATTAAAGGATCCGGGTAGTTTTACTATCCAAATCTCAATTGGTAAGCATGCATTCGGGCGAGCTTTGTGTGATATTGGGGCAAGCATTAATTTGATGACGCTATCTATGTTCAGGCAGTTGGGGTTGGGTGAGCCACGCCCAACAATAGTGATTTTACAATTGGCTGATCGCTCCCTTGCTCATCCTGAGGGAGTAATTGAAGATGTGCTGTTTCAGGTGGGCTCTTTCATATTCCCAGCTGATTTCATTATCTTGGACTATGAGCATGATCAGGCAGTCCCATTTATTTTGGGGAGTCCCTTCTTAGCTACGGGCCGAGCTATCATTGATGTCTGTGAAGGGAAAATGATGATGCGAGTTGGTGATCGAGTGGAGGTGTTTAATGTATACAAGGCACTCAAATTAGCCATCCACTATGAAGAGCTATCCATGATTACTGTGGTGGAAAGCAAGTCGGCATCAGTGGTTCCCTACATGAGTCCTATTGACCCTCTTGAGCAAGTGTTGGTTGGGGATCAAGAAGATAGTGAAGATGAAACAAGGGGAGACATTGAGAAAGTTCTTGAAATATCCTGCAGTTACCTCCACGGGTTAGGAAAATTTGAGGAGTTGAACAAGCCTGTTACTCTGACCCCTCCTAAGCCATCTGTTGAAGAAGCTCCTAAGCTGGAACTTAAACCTCTTCCAGCACATTTACGCTATGCTTATTTGGGGAACTCTGAGACATTGCCCGTGATCATTTCGTCCAGCCTGACCAATACACAAGAATAGAAATTGCTCAGAGTACTTCGTGAGCACAAAAATGAAATTAGGTTGACCATTGCAGATATTAAGGGAATCAACCCGTCGTTTTGCATGCATAAAATATTTTTGGAAGATGGACACCGCCCGAGTGTTGAGCAGCAAAGGAGGTTAAATCCCATCATGAAAGAAGTAGTGAAGAAAGAAGTCATAAAATTGCTGGATGCAGGTATCATTTTTCCTATTTCTGACAGCAACTGGGTGAGACCGGTTCAATGTGTGCCCAAAAAGGGAAGGGTGACTGTGATTGAGAATGAGAAAAATGAGCTGATTCCTACCCGCACTGTTACAGGATGGAAAGTTTGCATTGATTATCGAAGACTCAACAAGGCAACCCGCAAGGATCACTTTCCACTCCCCTTCTTGATCAAATGTTGGACAGATTAGCAGGGCATGAATATTATTTCTTTCTTGACGGGTATTCAGGTTACAATCAAATTGTCATATGCCTAGAGGATTAGGAGAAGACCACGTTTACTTGTCCTTATGGCACCTTCACCTTCAAGCGAATGCCATTTGGTCTTTGTAATGCACCAGCCACTTTCCAGAGGTGCATGATGGCTATTTTCACTGATATGGTGGAAAAACTCGTGGAGGTGTTCATGGATGACTTCTCAGTCTTTGGGTCATCTTATGATGATTGTTTGAAAAATCTAAGCATGGTGTTGGCCTGTTGTGAAGAAACGAATCTGGTTTTAAATTGGGAGAAGTGTCACTTTATGGTGCAGGAAGGCATCGTTTTGGGTCATCGAGTATCTAGGAGTGGCATCGAAGTTGATAAGGCAAAAGTGGAGGCAGTTGAAAAACTACCTCCACCAATTTCGGTGAAGGGTGTCTGGAGTTTCTTGGTACACGCAGGATTTTATAGGCGCTTTATTAAAGATTTTTCTAAAATTGCTACTCCTTTGTGCAGGTTGCTGGAGAAAGATGTTAAGTTCAATTTTGATGAAGCCTGACTGAAGGCATTTGAGGAGCTCAAGAAGAAATTGGTAGCTGCCCCCATAATTGTTGCGCCTGATTGGTCCGTACCATGTGAACTTATGTGTGATGCAAGTGACCATGCAATTGGGGCAGTGCTAGGCAAAAGGAAAGACAAGATGTTTTATTCCATTTACTATGCGAGTAATACCCTTGATGATGCACAACAGAATTACACCACAACTGAGAAGGAGCTGCTAGCGGTGGTGCGGGCTTTTAAAAAATTTCGGGCATACTTGGTGGGAACAAAAGTCATAGTTCACACAGATCACATAGCAATCATGTATTTATTTACAAATAAAGAATCTAAAGCTAGATTTATGCGCTGGGTTTTATTGTTGTAGGAATTTGATATGGAGATAAGAGACCGAAAGGGCACTGAAAACCAAGTAGCTGACCATCTGTCGAGGTTGGAAAATCATGACCATGTGAAGGAGGGTGGAGATATTAAAGAAGTGTGTCCTGATGAGCAACTTCTTGCTATAACCCAAGACCCTCCTCCATGGTATGCTGATTATGTGAATTATCTGGTGAGTGGGGTACTTCCTCCGGAAATTGAATCTGAGGCAAGGAAGAGGTTCTTACGCGATGTGAAGTTTTACTACTGGGATGAGCCCTATTTGTACAAAGAATGTGGTGAGCAGTTAATGAGGAAATGTATTCCTAATAAAGAGGTGGAACTTGTGATGTATGATTGTCATGCATCACCTTATGGGGGCCATCATGGTGGCGATAGAACAACGACGAAAGTGCTACAATCTAGGTTCTTTTGGCCAACTCTATTCAAAGACGCCCACACGTTTGTTAAAAAGTGTGATCAGTGCAAGAGAATAGGAACGATCACAAGGAAGCACGAGATGCCTTTGAATAATATCTTGGAGGTCGAGATTTTTGATGTATGGGGGATAGATTTTATGGGTCCATTCCCATCATCCAGGGGAAATAAGAAAATTTGCTGGCAGTTGACTACGTGTCAAAATGGGTGGAGGCAATTGCATTGCCGATGAATGACGCCATGGTTGTCACTGCGTTTGTGAAGAAGAATATATTCTCAAGATTTGGTACTCCACGTGCCTTGATTAGTGATGAAGGAACCCATTTTTGCAATCGGTTGTTGAATAACCTTTTAGCTAAATATGGAGTCCGTCATCGAGTTGCAATAGCATATCACCCCCAAACAAGTGGACAAGCAGAGGTATCCAACAGAGAAATAAAGCAAATATTAGAGAAAACGGTGAGTGTGAACAGGAAAGATTGGGCTGCAAAGCTAGGTGTTGCCTTATGGGCATATAGAACAACTTACAAAACGCCAGTTGGGACATCACCGTACATGCTGGTCTATAGGAAGGCGTGTCACTTGCCCATTGAGCTTGAACATAAAGCATATTGGGCCATCAAGAAGCTAAACATGAACCTTGAAGCCGCAAGTGAGAAAATATTGCTGCAGTTGGATGAATTAGATGAGTCCAGGCTGCACTCGTATGAAAATGCCAAACTTTACAAAGAAAAGACCAAGAGATGGCATGACAAGCATATTAAGTCGTGTCAATTCGAGCCAGGCCAACAAGTATTATTATTCAATTCTAGGCTGAGATAGTTTCCTGGAAAGCTGAAATCGATATGGTCAGGCCCGTTTGAGGTAGTGAGAGTCACTCCATATGGTGCACTTGAGTTGCGAGCTATACATGGTGAAAGAAAATTTTTGGTGAATGGACATAGAGTCAAGCACTATTGGGGTGGTACCACAAATCGTGAGAAGACAAAAGTCGTGCTCGCTGATTAGTGAGGCGAAACTCTGCGTCGTGCCGCGACATTAAATCAGGCGCTTGTTGGGAAGCAACCCAATTTTTAATCGCTTTCGTAGTTAACTTCTTAATTTTTTTAGTAAGAATAGATAGATTTTGCATTTTTTTCTTCTTGTAGGCTAAGAATTTATAGATACAATGGTGTAGGACATGTAATTGAGTATTTAAAAAGCTCGGGGGATCGGGTTGTCTATTTATAAAAAAAAAATTATATATATATATATATATATTAAATACCCCCCAGTGCCCTGATCAGCGCCACTGGGAGANCCATTAAACCCAACCCAATTACCCATCCACACTAACACTATAACCCATCTTCTACCCAAATACCCACACCCAAAGAAAGAAACAAACACTCACCTCCTTCCTCTCTCTCTTTACCCGCGATTTTCCCTTCCCCCTCACCCAAAACTTTTCAATTTTTATCTTGTTTTTCCTTTTTCAATCTCCATGTATGTTTTTCTTCTTCTTCTTCTTCTTCTTCTTCTTCTTCTTCTTCTTCTTCTTCTTCTTCTTCTTCTTCTTCTATGTTTTTAGTGTAGTATCAAGGGTAATTCCCACCCCCCATGATCCCTAACTCACAATTTTTCCCTTTATGCAATTGTATGACTATTTTGGTGGTTGGCTTGGTGTTGTTGACATTGTGGTGATGATTTTATGGTTGGAGTAGTAAACTTAAAGTCCCTCTACTCTATTTAAAAATTGGGATGTCCATTCTCTTCCACCATTGTTGAAATCTAGAGCTCACAATTTATGCCCACAAGATGTTTGTGAATATGCTTGAATGAAGTTTCTAGGTACACCGATGAAGTCTTGAGTAACCGAGTGTCATGTAATTGAACTTGGGATAAGTATGGGGTGTGTAGGAATGTGATACATGTTAAAGGTTTGAGCTTGAAAGTAAAAATTATGTCTTTACACCATGTATATTATGTATTATATGTGTTAACTTGTTGTAGAAAGTAGTGATGTAGTGTAGTTTTGTAGTGTATAAAACGGAGTACCACATGCTAGTGCCACGATTAACGTGAATTCATGTAGCCATAATCAATTATTTGTTTTGAATAGCTTGGGGAAGTATTGAGTACCCATAGCTTTAGGAGGCAACACTTGCACCTTATCACATAAAAAAAAATCATGAAAGAAGTGTTAATTGAACCTTTGGTTTTAAGTGTGAGGTCCTTGTAGGACTTGCACCACAACCTTAGGTACAATATTTATCAAGTCTCATGTTTTTGTGTTCATGGTGCTACAGGATACCACATGGCTCGTGAAAGTGCAACCAAGGGCAAAGGCATTGGAAAATCCTCCTCCACCTCTCCGGCAACCAAGAAAAGAAAGCAAGGAGATGGACCCTCCCACCTATCCAAAGGGAAGCAATTGGCCGAAAGCTCACACCCTGCACCTTTGAGACCCCGAATCCAGTTAGATTTAGTAGATGATGCGGCGGTCACATGGCACAAGGACTTTGTGCCAAAGGGGAGTTATATCTCCGAGGTAGGGATCAACACTAAAGCCTTGCACCGGAACATTCCTGAGTTAATGAGCCAACTCCGTGCAAGGCACATGGAGAAGATATTGACATGCCCCGACAAGGCAAATTTGAGTATGATCTGGGAACTTTATGCCAATTGGCACGACGTGCATGCTATTTCAAGTGTACGGGGTGTTGAGATTAAAATGCACCGGATAAACATCTGCAAATACTTAGGGGTTGAAGATGTTGACCCAACAAGGCTCAAAAAATTTGTCAAGAGCCCCAAATACAAATTGATTCGTCACACTTTGTGTGGCTTTGATTCGACTGCCAAGTGGATCAAACATCATTGACACTCTTCATCTTCATATGGTCCGGTCAGACTTTAACAAGACTGCCAAGGTGTGGCAAAATTTTATACAAGCACGCCTCATGCCTGCCGAGCATATCAGTGACTGCACTCGAGCTCGAGTGTGTGTCATTTATTTTTTAATGACAGGCCGACCCATAAATGTGGGTGAATTGATGTTGGGTGAGATGGCACGTACGAGGTTTGGGCGGCAGATCAAGCGATTTTTCTTTGGAAACTTGGTCACCTTATATGCTAGACCTTGGGGTGCTTGAGTACCCAGGGTATGATGAAGTGGTGGAGCCTTCACCCAGGCTAATGGACATTACTATACTGCTGGAGCCATCATCCAAGCTCACGCCAGCCGCACGCTATGAAAGGGACGAAAGCTTCAGCAGGTACATTTATAAAACTCTGAACTTTTTGATGTGTAAAGCAGATGCTATGGATGTGGAGCGTATGGAATTGCGCAGTGAGTTGTCCAGTTCGGCCAAAGAGATGTTGGGAATTGCACCTGGCAGCCCTATTCATTCTCCTGAGGATGTGAACACCGTACGCGGCTCTGACACAAAAGTTGAGGGGGTGAAGAGGTTACTGGACCCCGAGCCGTAGTTCCTCTAGGCTCTGATGATGATGAGCCTGCAACTGCTGCTCTGGAGACTTTCGATTGACAGGGAGCATTTCTTTTCACCCTACGGTGTTTTGTTAATTTTCATATGCATCGGTACTATGCATGCTTTAAGTGTGGGGTGGGAAGTATGCTACTTGTGATGTTGTTGTATAATTGTATAGTTAGAATTTTTTTTAGCATTAATTATGTTTTGTTTGAGTAGTTAGTCGCATTTTCAGTATTTTTCGTTTTAGTTAATTGTTAATTTTAGTTAGTTCAAAGAATGAAAAATTTAAAGAAATAGAAAAAACTCGGACTTTTCGCGACGATGGATCTGTTGGATAATTTTCTTGAGGGATAAAGTCCGATTTAAAAATACCAAAAATATTTTTTATTTTCTCTTAGGGTAGGTAGGTAGAATCCCTTGGTTTTTATTTGGGCACCGGTTCTTTCCAAGGGTGTATCTCGAACCGGGCACTTAAAATTATTTTTTTAGTAGTTAGGAAGAACTGAGTAACTTTGAGATACCCATTGACATGTTTGGTGCCGGCATATTAGGTTATGACATACATTCTGCTTTCCCTTGTATTTGGGTTGACATGTGATGCTTGAGTAAAAATAAATAGCCCATTTTGTGACGCCTTAGCTCAGTTGTTTGACTTGTATGCTACATAGTGTAATATTGCTTAATTCTCTCAATTTTGTGTGCTTTCTTGACTTGAGAGTTGAACAAAACCATTGTAATTGAGTCATGTGCAATGCGTGAGTGAGGTTTAGTGATTTTCTATGTTGTCCTGTGTAGTCTAGAACTTGCCCCGTGTGTTAATCCAAGCGAAATTATAGGTTATGCTAGTCTAGGAGATGACATAGGCATTTTCTTGTTTGATCATGGATGTACTTGTCACATAAGAATTAAATTTTCCATTGCTAGCCCCTTTGAGCCTTTTGACCTTTTCTTTGGTACCCACATTACAAGTCGTACCCCTATTTTGTTCTTAAATTGAGATTTTTGCACCTTTTCCTCCTAAGGAACTTAGTCGCTAAAAGAAGTAAGGTGAGACAATGAAGAGTAGTTTTTGAGTGGAGCCATGGAAAGGCCTGTTAGTGCACTAAAATTGTATTCAAAAGTCACTAGCCATTGAATCTTCTTGTATGGAGTGTGCGTAGGAAAGAAAAAAAAATGATAGTAAAAGTATGTACAAAAAGATACACACCTCCAATGTTTATTAATTTGTGCTAGTGAAGATATAGAAGTGCTTAATTGAAAAAGGTTATGTTGAATATGAGTTGTGGCAAGGGAATTTGTTGAGAAGAATATGTGTTGATATTTGAATGTAGTGTATTAAAGTGCTTAGGAGGGTTAGTCACTATTCCTAAATATATCCTACCCGTCCCTTAGCCTACATTACAACCTTAAAAGTCCTAATTGATCCTAGATTTGACTAACTTGAATTAGTGGAGATCTACACTAAGGGCAAGCTTATGGTACGACCACGGGATGCATATGAATTCTTTGTGAGAGTGAGTGAATTTTTGTTCAATTGTGTGATGTACGTAAATTATGTTCAAAAGCATATTTGAATGTGTGGACTAGTTATATTCACTCTTTTGTTTGTTGGTGGTACATGATCTCATGAACGATTGGTAATGTTGTAAACTTTCTTGTTGGGTAGGTGCATGAATTGAGAGGGCTTAGTGGTTGCAAGTTGACTCTTGAGGTTGGGTGGTTGCAATTAGGTTGTTGGTATGATTGATTAAATTGTTATACTTGGGCATGTTTAAAGAAGGGGAAGAATGTGAAATTTTGTATGTTCATACTTGGTTGCCGGTATCGATCATAGTCAAGGGCTAAGGTGTGTAATTGAAAAGTAAAATACTCTTTGATAATGAACTTGGTACGTGTTGAAGGGTAGTAGATTGTCCCATTGCTCGAGGACGAGCAAGAGTCTAAGTGTGGGGTGTTGATGTTCAGCTTAAAGTGTATATATTTCTACGTATATCTTTGTTTCGTGAGTTTTAGATATTAAATGTGATGATTTATATTACTTTGAAGTATTTTTATATGTAGGAATGATTCGGGATCAATCGAGGGCGAAACACGCGAAATTAGAGCCAAAACAGACAAAATCGGACAAACCGGCAATTTTGGGCGCACAGGCAGGGCTGGGCGCCACCTGTGGCACTGGAGGCAGAGAGTTTTTATTTTGGGCAGCGCCCTGGTGGGCGCCCGGCACTAGCCGTGGCGCCGGTGACGTGAATTTTTCCTATTTTGCCCGGGACACGGTTATTTCGGCCCTAAACCTACCCAACACGTATAAAAGAAAGTCTAAGCTTAGTTTTGAGGGGGGGACGCCATTTTGGAGAGAATATACACACGGAATTTCTAGGGAGCGAAGGATTCTCAATTTTCTTCATCTTTTTCTAGTATTTACAATTAATTCAACACTTATGCAATTGTTTGATTATAGCATGAGTGGCTAAACACCCATTGTTCTGGGGTTGTGTTTTAGCCATGAATATTGTTATTTGATATTAGTTTAACCTTGATTATATTTCACTCAATATATGGTTGTTTCTTCAATTCTGTGTTTAATTATTTAATTGTCTGCCAGCAGTTAGGTTCTATACACTATCTATGTTATGCTTGGGAAAGCCATATATAGATTAGAGAAGAATTGCAGAGAGCGCGATCTTAACCCTTCAGGGGAGCGGATTTGTGGTCAGGATAGGAATATACCTAGTCACCGTGCTTAATTAAATATCGTAATCTTAGTGCGTTCTGATAGATTAATTTCATAGGAATATAGGCGTTAATCTATTGAGAATAGGCGAGTAGTGCTTCGGGAGAAGGCTATGGGGGCATTTATCGATTAATTAGCAACCATGAGTGAATTATATAACAGGGAGAGTTAATTAGAACACAATACAAATAGTGAATCGATCACAACCCTGGAATATTTGTCTCTATTGAATACACAACAATCAACTTGTTACTTGATAAATAGTTATTTCTCATAATCGTAGTATAATATAGTTACATTATTGGATTTTTATTTTGGCTTGATTAAATAACAATTATAGTGAATTAGTGAGTAGTCTACACAAGTCTCTGTGGGTTCGACACTCGATTTATCATTATATTACTTGTACGACCACGTATACTTGCGTGTGCGTTTGGGACCAACAACCCCTCGTCACTACTTCTTCGAGGTTAGACTAGATAGTTACTGGGTACACGTTGTTTATAGACTCACGTTATATACTTCTGCAATAATCGTGCAGGATCTGAGGCAGGTGCACCTGGTGCCTAGTCAGGCGTGCATCTGGTGGCCAATCAATCGTGCATCCCCACTACCCAAAGACTTAGTGGTGAGCTGTTCGTATGCTCTGTTCTGCAGCACCCAGAGTCTCCTCCCTGTTGTATTTATTTTTCTAGTCTATCTTACTTCAGACAATAGTTAGAGGAGGTTTTATATATTATACTATTTTGCTCATGCACTTGTGACACCGGGTTTTAGGAAATTGTAGTAGATGTTCTTGGTTTTTGTTTATTAATTTCACTACTTAATTCCTATGTTTATTTTATGCTTTAAATTACTACTGTCGCTTACTCTTTGTTTCTTTATTAAATAAAATCAATGACTTTAACAACATTAAAATGAACAATTAAATTGGATAGTTACTATTGGCTTGCCTAGCGGCAACGTTGGGCGCAATCACGGCCAATAGTGGGAATTAAGTCGTGACAGCTTGGTATAAGAGAACTAGGTTCACATCGGTCTCACAAGCCATGATCGGGCCTAATAGAGCCTTGCCGATCGATGTGGAGATGTCCGTACTTATCTTCGAGAGGCTGTAGGGTGTTAGGGAACTACTTTTTCTTCATCTCCTATCGTGCAGTTGATGTTGCGCTAAGTATCTTTCTATTCTTATATAGATGGTGAGAACGCGTGCAGCTGATGTACCCGGCGGTGGAGGAGCTGCTCACCCTATTGCTAGAGGGAGAGGAGGGGGAGAGGGAGAGGCTAAAGGAGGGCTCCTGCTCCTGCTAGAGGACGAGGGTGTTCTTGAGTTGCTCCCATTGTACCACCAGAGGATCCAGTGGAGGATCGTGTCATTGAGGAGCAGGATGAGGCACATGCAGTTGAGCCAGCCCCGACAGATTTCATGTCTACACCCGGATTTCACCCCCGACGTATGTTGCAGTTCATGGAATCTATGTCGCAGACTGTTTTATTTCTAGCGGACCCAGCCACTTTTCAGGCGGGAGAGGGAGCACAGACCCCTACCATTAGGCTCTATGAAATGTTGCTGCCGTACACCAAACTATAGGTGCACTACCTGCGGGCGGGGCTCAGCCAATTGCAGCAGCTATACCAAAGCCCAGACTAGTCGCAACCGGTGAGACGCAGAAACTGTTGGATAGATGGACCATGCTACATCCTCCTACCTTTGGCGATGAGCGACATGAGGACCCCCAAGAATTTATTGATCATTGTAGAAATAGACTGCATAACATGAGAGTATTGGTGCTCAATGAGGTGGACTTCACCATATTTCAGTTGGAGGGCAGGGCCCGTAGATGGTAGTAGTCCTATCTTCTGAGAAGACCGTCAGGTTTGCCTCCCTTGACTTGGGACCAGTTCACATGTCTCTATCTCGAGAGATATATTCCACCCTCTCAATGAGAAGAGCTACGGGTTCAGTTCGAGCGGCTCTACCAGGTTAAGATGTCTGTGATCGATTATGAGGCGAGATTCTTTAAGTTATCTCGCCATGCACTTATGATACTCCCCACCGATTCAAAGAGAGTGTGGAGGTTTATTGCGGGCTTTCACTATGGTATCCAGGTTACTATGGCCTGAGAGATTGAGACGGGGACTCCTTATGAGCAGGTTGTGGAGATAGCTCGAAGGATCGAGGGTATCCTTCAGCAGGGCCAAGAGCATGCACCGAGGGACAAGCGGCCTCGACATTCTGGAGGGTTCAGTGGTGCTCTGTCTGGGGCAGAGGTCAGGTTGTGAGGGGCCAGTTTAGCAAGCCCACGTATTTAGCAACACCGCCTTCTCGGGGTGCTCTAGTGCGGCCCTATTTTAGCGCCATTCCAGAGAGATCCTACCGTCCACCGTCTTTTTAGGCTTCTTCCGGTGGGTATTCAGGTTCCTAAGGTCAGTCATCTTCCACACCGAGAGGTTTCTACGAGTGCACAGAGCTTGGTCATATGAGGAGATTTTACCCTAGGCTTCGGGGCAATGCGGTACAACAAGGCCATCAGCCGATGATCACCACACCAGTCATCCGGCCGACCATAGGCAGAGGGCAGGTGGGTAGGGGTCGCCCTAGAGGTGTTGGCTAGTCAGGTGGCGCTCTAGCAAGGTTCTATGTTTTTCAAGCCAGACCAGATGTAGTAGCCTCAGACACCATGATCATATCTATTATTTCTGTCTGCGGTAGGGATGCTTCGGTACTATTTGATCTAGGGTCTACATATTCAGATGTTTCTTATCTATTTTCTCATTGTCTAGATGTCTCTCGTGATTCCTTGGGTGCTCCTTCATATGTGTCAACTCGAGTGGGCGATTCTGTTGTTGTGGTTCGCGTTTATCGGTCTTGTATTGTAACTTTTTGTTGTTATGAGACCAGAACGGATCTTCTGTTGCTTGACATGACCGACTATGAGGTCATCCTGTGCATGGACTGGTTGTCTCCGTACCATGCCGTTCTAGATTGTTATGCCAAGACTGTTACCATGACAATGCTAGAGTTGCCTAGATTGGAGTTGAAGGGTTCATCTATCAATACATCTAGCCGGGTTATCTCTTTCTTGAAGGCTCGACATATGGTCAAGAAAGGTTGTTTGGCTATCTGGATTATGCATGAGATATTGCTGCAGAAACTCCCGTGATTGATTTAGTGCCCGTGGTACGGTATTTCTTTGATGTGTTTCCTTCTTATATACCAGGCATGCCACCAGATCATGACATCGATTTCAGTATTGATTTGGCACCAGGTACCCAACCTATCTCTATTCCACCATATTGCATGGCTCCGAAAGAGTTGAAGGAGTTGAATGAACAACTTGAGGAGTTTCTTGCGAAGGGGTTCGTCAGGCCGAGTGTGTTTCCTTGGGATGCACCGGCATTGTTTGTGAAAAAGAAAGATGGGAGTATGCAGATGTGCATTAATTACTGTCAGTTGAACAAAGTTATCATTAATAACAAGTACATGTTGCCGCGAATTGATGATTTGCTTGACAAAAGCAGTGTGCCAGGGTGTTCCCTAAGATCGACTTGAGGTATGGGTATCATCAGCTGAAGATTTGTTCTTTGGATATTACGAAGACAGCTTTTCAGACTAGGCATGGGCACTATGAGTTCCTAGTGATGTCCTTTGGCTTGACTAATGCTCCAGCGGTGTTTATGGATTTGATGAACCGGGTTTTCAGTCTATATCTTGACTCATTTGTCATTGTCTTCATTGATGACATATTGATCTACTCACGTAGTATGGAGGAGCATGACCAGCATTTTGAGAGTTGTGCTTCAGACCTTGCGGGAACAGAAGCTATATGCTAAGTTCTCCAAGTGCGAGTGATGTTTAGATTATGTGGCATTCTTGGGACATGTTGTATCAGGTGAGGGTATTAAGGTAGATCCCAGGAAGATTGAGTCAGTCTAGAGTTGGCCTCGTTCTACCACAACAACCGAGATCATTAGGGTTAGCAGGTTATTATCATTGATTTGTGGAGGGCTTCTTATCTGTTGTGATGCCTTTGACTAGATTGACAAAGAATGGTGCTATCTTCAGATGATCCAATTATTGTGAGGCAAGTTTTCACAAGCTCAAGACCGCATTGACTACAACACCGGTGTTAGTGTTTCCCTCCAGTTCAGGTATGTATACTGTGTAGTATGATGCTTCACGGATTGGCTTGGGTTGTGTATTGATGCAGGAAGGGTGAGTTATTGCATATTATTCACGTCAGCTGGAAGCCCCACGAGAAGAATTATCCCGTACGTGATTTGGAGTTTGCCGTGATAGTTCATGCTCTCAAGACTGGAGGTATTATCTTTATGGGGTGTTCTGCGAAGTTTACACTGATCATCATATCTTAAAGAAAATATGTAAACATATGGATCTTAATTTGAGGCAGCGCAGGTGGCTTGAGTTACTGAAGGATGTGATATTACCATCCTTTATCATGCGGGCAACGCGAATATGGTTGCAGATGCCTTGAGCAGAAAGGCCAAGAGTATGGGTAGTTTGACATTCATTTCAGCAGAGGAGAGGTCATTAGCTTTTGACATTCAGTCCTTGGCTAACAAACTTGTGAGGATGGATATTTAATAGCCCAGTCGAGTTCTTGCATGTGTTATGACTCAGTCTTTATTATTCAAGCGGATCAAGGCTCGTCAATACGATGATCCGCACTTGCTGGTTCTAGAGAGACGGTACTACAGGGTGGTGTCAAGGAGGTTACTATTGGTGAGGATGGTGTTCTGCGACTTCAGGGTCGCCTATGTGTTCCTAATGTTGATGGTTTGAGGGAGAAGATTCTAGAGAAGGAACACATTTCTCGATATTTTATTCATTCAGGTGTTATGAAGATGTATCACGACCTGAGGCATCATTATAAGTGGCGGCGGATGAAGAACGACATAGTTAAGTATGTAGCGAGATGCCTAAATTGCCAGCAGGTTAAGTACAAGCACCAAAGGCCAGGTGGCCTATTTATGCAGATGATTATACCGGAGTGGAAATGGGATCACAGCACAATGAACTACGTAGTTCGGTTGCCGCGGGCATTGAGGAAGTTTGATGTCATTTGGGTCATTATCGACATGCTGACCAATTCGGCATAGTTTATTTGGGTGGTGATTACGTACTCTTCCGAGAGATTGGCTAATATTTACATTCAGGAGATTATCCGCTTGCATAGTGTGCATGTTTCCATCATTTCAGATAGAGGCCCTCAGTTCACTTTGCATTTTTGGAGAGCAGTATAGAGCGAGTTGGGTACCCGGGTAGAGCTCAACACAGCCTTTCATTCGTAGACCGATGAGCATTCAGACCAGACAGTTCAGATTCTAGAGGATATGCTCGGAGCATGTGTGATTGACTTCGGAGAGAAGTGGGATCAATTCTTGCCCTTGGTCGAGTTTGCTTATATCAACATTTATTAGTCCAACATCAAGATGGCTCCATTTAAGTCTTTATATGGTCGGTGATGTCGTTCGCCCATCGGATGGTTTGAGCCTGGCGAGGCTAGATTATATGGCACTGATTTAGTGAAGGATACGTTGGAGAAGGTAAATTTGATTCAACAGCAGCTTCGCACAGCACAACCTAGATAGAAGAGTTACGCAGATCAGAAGGTAGATGATTTATCATTTATTGTGGGAGAGAAGGCTATCTTGAAAGTCTCATTGATGAAGGGTATCATGAGGTTCAAAAGAAGGGCAAGCTCTGTCCGAGGTTTATTGGTGCATTTGAGGTGTTGAGGCGAGTTGGGGAGGTTGCATATGAGATTGCTTTGCCACCCAGTCTATCTGGAGTTCATCCGATCTTCCATGTGTCTATGCTCCGGAAGTACCATGCCGACATGCCGCACTTGTTATATTACAACACAGTTCAGCTAGATGAGAGTTTGGGTTGTGAGGAGGAGCCAGTTGCCAATGTTGACAGGCAAGTTCGCCAGTTGAGGTCTAAGAAGATTTTTGCGGGAAAAGGTCTAGTGGAAGGGTGAACCAGCCGAGGATGCGACTTGGGAGATCGAGGAGGACATGCAGAGCAGATATCCACACTTATTCAGCGCTCCAGGTATGATTCTAGACCCGTTCGAGGATGAATGTTTGTTTAAGAGGTGGAGAATTTAACGAGCCCACTGGTTGTTTTGCTTTCTAGATCCCCATTCTCCTAACTAAGACTCCCCATATGTTCTTTTACTGTTTTATGACTTGTAGGGATGGTTAGTTTGGATTTGGAAGGGTTCTGGTTGAAATTGGACCACTTAGTTCCTTAATAATGGCCTAAGATGGCCAAGTTTGACTTAGAGTCAACATCTTGAGTAAATGACCTCAGAACCGGGATTTCATGGTTCCAATAGGTTCGTATGATGAGTTTTGACTTACGGGTGTGCTCGGATCGAGTTTCGGGTGATCCGGGAGCGCTTCGGCTCTTAATGTTGAAAGTTGGTACATTGAAGGTTTTCATGTTCTTTAAATTTGGTTTGAAGTATACTTTGGTGTTATCGAGGTCCGTTCTGGATTCTGAGCCTGGGAATATGGCCATATGGTGATTTATGACTTGTACGCAAAATTTGGTGTCATTCCGAGTTGTCTAAGTATGATTCGACGCGTTCGGAGCTAGTTGAAGAAGTTTGAAGTTCATAAGTTGATCAACTTGGTTTTAGGGTGTGATTATTAGTTTCAATGTTGTTTTACGTGTTCCGAGGGTTCGAGCATGTCCGTATTATTTTATGGACTTGTTGGTGCAGTTAGATGGGGTCCCAGGTGGCTCGGGTGAGTTTCAAACCACCCTGAGCTAAGTTCAAATTGCTGCAATTTGTTGTTCTGGTTTCTTTCTTCGCGAACGCGGAGAAGGGCTTGCGTTTGCGATGAAGGAATTGGGCTGGGGGAATTCGTTCTTCACGTTCGCAAAGCTCTAAGCCGCTGGTGTTTGCGTTTGCGTGACATGGTCTGCATCCGCATAGGGTAAGGCGAGCTTGGGGAGGGGCAGGCTGTTGGTCTTCGCGTTCGCGTAAGGTAGGTCAGGAAAGCCTTCGCATTTGTGAGGCATGATCACTTTCATGATGTTCAATTTTCAGCACTTTGTCCCCTTTGCCTCGCGATCGCGAGGCTATTGTCGTGATCGCGAAGTAGGATTCCCTGGGCAGTGTCTCAATTGAAAACGGGACTTAGGCCATTTTCTCTCATTTTCATTTCAATTGGTCGATCTTGGAGCTCTTGCAGGGGTTTTTTTCATCTAACATCATAAGGTAAGTAATTCCTACCCAATGTGAGTTTTATATATGGATTATGGATAGATTATAACATGTAAATTGTGGGATTTTAGGATTTTGTTGAAAAACCTAGGTTTTGGTAAAAATGGGATTAGAGCACGAAAATGATTATGGACTTGAGTAGAAATTATATATTTATGTTCCTGAGGTTATGGGTAACATTTATTAATGAAAATTTCTGGAATCAGGCACGTGTGCCTGGAGGTGAATTTTAGGAATCTTTCAAATTGGATAAGGAAATCACTCTGATAGTTAAATTATAATTTTTTCAGTATATATTGATTAGTTTGTACAACCTATGGCTAGTTTATACAACCTTCCGAATACGGGTAGGGTAAGGCGTAGGGTAAAGCGAGCTGGGGGAGGGGCATGCTGTTGGTTTTCGCGTTGGCGAAGAGCCCCTCGCATTCGTGTAGGGCAGGTCAGGCAAGCCTTCGCGTTCGTGAGGCATGTGTTGCGTTCCTGATGTTCAATTTTCAGCGCCTTGGCTGCTTTGCCTCGCGATCGCGAGGCTAGTATTGCGATCGTAAAGTAGGATTCCCTAGGCAGTGTCTTATTTAAAAACGGGACTTAGGCTATTTTCTCTCCTTTTCATTTCCATGGCCGATTTTGGAGCTCTTGGAGGGGGGATTTTCATCTAACATCATAAGGTAAGTAATTCCTACCAAATGTGAGTCTAATACATAGATTATGGGTAGATTTTAACATGTTAATTGTGGGAATTTTAGGATTTTGTTGAAAAACTGTAACGACCCGACCGGTCGTTCCGTGAGATTAGCCTCGTTTCCCCTATTCTGCTTTATCATATGTTTCTTAGCCTGTATATGTTGTGTTGGGTTGGTTGGTTCGGGTTTGGAGTGGTCGTGGTGAGAACTGAGACACTTAGTGTCTTAAAGTAGCTTAATAGCTGAAAAAGTCAACTAGGAGTTGACTTATTGGTAAACAACCTCGGAATGTGGATTTTATGGCTCATATAGCTTCGTTAGGTAATTTGGGACTTAGGAGTGTGTTCGGAATGAAGTTTTGATGTCCGGTGTAGAAATAGGCTTGAATTGGCGAAGGTTAGTTTTTGGCGATTTCCGGTCGGCAGTAGAAAATAGGCTATAGGGGTTGGAATGGAATTCCGGAAGTTGGAACAGGTTTGTAATATCATCTTGGATATGTGTGCAAATTTTTCAGGTCAATCGGATGTGTTTTGGTTGGCTTCGGCATCATTGGCGAAATTTAGAAGTTTTAAAGTTCATAGGTTTGAATTTGATGTAATTTTGGTATTTTTGTGTTGTTTTCGGTGTTTCGAAGGCTCGACTAAGTTTGAATGATGTTACGGGATGTGTTGGTATGTTTGGTTGGGGCCCCGAGGGGCTGGGGATTGAGTTCGGATGGTTAGCGGAGGTTCGGACTAAGGAATTTGCAGCAAATAATTGCTGGTGTTGTTTTACTGGTGTGGTCGCAGGAGGTATCCACACGTGCGAAACATGGGCCGCACCTGCGAAGCCACAAGTGCGGAAAATGACTCGTAGGTGCGAGAATTAGACTGTTAGTGGGATTTCGCAGGTACGCACCTTGGGCCGTAGGTGCTGGTCCGCAGGTGCGAATGATTATCCGCAGGTGCGGATTAACTGGGCAGAACAGTATAAATAGGTGCCTCCGCGAATATTTTGTCATTTCTTCCATTGTTGCATGCGGGTTGAGCTTGTTTGAGAGAGAATTGAAGGGGGAATTAGACGGTCTTCAATGGAGATAAATTCCCGGATTATAAAACTCATTTCTATGTTATTTTGTAACGGATTAGGATTATAATTTGAAGAAGTAAAGTGGAAAAAGTTGGGGAAAATGGGGAGGAAATTTGGAAATTCTTTTGGTGATTTGAGTGGGCAATTATGGTCCGATTGTGGAGTTTTTGGTATGTATAGACTCGTGGGAGGATGAGGATTCTAGTGACATAAATTTTATTGAGTTCCGAGATGTGGGCTCGGGGCTCAGATTTGGCCGAATTTCGAGAATTGTGTTAAAATTTATATCTTTCGATTGGGTTTGGTTCCGTTAGCGTATATTGATGAGGTTAATCTGATTTTGGTTAGATTCTGAGCATTTGGGAGCCAATTCGAGGGGCAAGCGCATCACGGAGTAGATTTTGGGCTATTTTGAAGTAAGTAACGATTGTAACTCTAAACCTGAGGGTATGACACCCTATTAGGTGACAAGTGTGGGGGCTTGCACCGATAGGGATTGTGACTTAGTCCGTCCCGTAGTAACTATTAAGCCGCGTATTCGATTTGAAACCTTACGACATCCTGTCTTTCAGAAGTTTATACTTGTTTATGAGCTGTGAGCCATGTTTGGGGCCTTGTGCCGATCTGTTTAGACCCTCAGGTGTACTTTTACACTATTCTACCACTATCCTGATAGAACATTTGTGAACTCAGTCATGTTTTCCTACTTGTTGTTATTTTTACTGTTATCACACTGCTTTAAAAACTCTGAGAGGTATTTTGGGCCGAGTACTGTGAGTTGAGATACATTGCCCGAGTGGCTTGTGAGGATGACGGAGTCAGGCCGAGAGCCGAGTATGTGAGGGTAGTTAGGGATCTGGCTGCACGCCGCAACAATATATATGTGTTAGGCCGAGAGCCGAGTATGTGAGGATGGTTATGGGTCGGGCTGCACGCTGCATCAATATATGTTATATATGGATCGGGCTGCACGCCGCAGCAATATACATATTGGATCGGGTTGCATGCCGTAGCAGATATAGCGCTTGGTCTGAAGGAGCCCCTCGAGGAGTCTGTACACCCCTAGTGAGTGCAGTAGACTATTATATGGATCGGGTTGCACGCCACATCAGCACACACACACACACACACACATATATATATATATATATATAGTAGTGGAGCGGGCTGCCTGCCACAGCAGTGTGTTATGGTACTTGCTGAGTACGAGTGTTTAAGTGAGAGCATGATATACCGATAGTGGAGTCACGAGTGACCGAGAGGCTTATTTATGAGTGGTATTGTGCCCGAGGGGCTTATATATTTTATGAAAATGCTGTTTTCAATCTTCTTTACACTGAGCCTCTGATAATAAATGTTGGATAAATGTTTTTACACGAGATTTTTAAATGGAATTCGGAGTTTTATGAAATATTCGGAATTGTAGATTCCTGACTTGATTTATTCATTTCCACTGTTATTCATTATATAGATTTACATGATTTAATGCTCGTCACTACACTCAAGTTTTTAGTTACTTTGATTACTTACTGAGTTGGCGTACTCACGTTACTCCCTGCACCTCTGTGTGCTGATCCAGGTACCGGACCATCTCACTAGTTGATTTCCGGACGAGCTTGGAGTTGTTCGAGGATTGAGGTAGCTGCTCAACGTCCCCAGCTCACAACCTTTCCTTCCCTTAGATCATAGTTTCTTTTGGTCTTTTGTACCTCAGACTTTTGTTGTAGCAAGCCACTTGTTTTACATTGTATTTTCAGTCTTAGATGCTCATGATAGTTGACTCCAGGTTTTGGGGAAGTGTGTATTTTGTTTTATCTTAGTCTTCCATTTTAAAATCTGCTAATTTTGGGAAATTATGATATATATTTTGATAGTCTGAAATGGTTGGCTAGCCTAGTTCCATGATAGGCGCCATCACAACCGGTTTAGGAATCGGGGTCGTGACAAGTTGGTATCAGAGCGTAGGTTACATAGGACTCAACGATCATGAGCAGGTTTAGTAGAGTCTTGCGGATCGGTACATAGACGTCTGTACTTATCTTCGAGAGGCTTCAGAACCCTTAGGAACAATCTCATTTTTGTTGAATTTTGTCATGCCATTTGATTGATTCTAGAAATCTAAACTTTTGTTGTTTCATTCTCTCACAGATGGTGAGGAATCGCGCTACTGATTAGGGCGATCGCCCACCAGCTAGACCAGCGAGGGGTCGAGGCCGTGGTAAAGGTAGGGGCCAGCCCGTGCGGCAGCCAGGGCAGTATTAGTTGATCCCCTTATTATTCAGGATCAGGTTCCCGCCGCAGATGCTCCAGCGGGATAGGCTCACGCACCGGCAGTGCCTATTGTTATTCCGGGTCTTTAGGAAACCCTGGCTCATATATTGACTATGTGTACCACCCTTATTCAGGCAGTTGTCGCTACTTCTCAGGACGGGGGAGGCAGTCAGACTCCAGTTGCCCGGACACCTGAGCAGGTAACTTAGCGCCAGCAGACACCGGGGGCGGTTCCAACCCAGCCGGTTGCTCCAGTTCGGGACTTCGTGGTTCCGGCTAAGCCATAGGACGAGCAGCGTATACTGGAGAGGTTTAGTATACTACAGCCTCTGACATTCAGTGGTGCTGAGGGCGAGGATGCCTAGGGTTTTCTGGATAAGTGTCAGAGGATACTGCATTTTGGTGCGATTTTGGAGACCAGTGGGGTCTCATTTGCTACTTTTCAGTTTTCTGGTGCTGCTTTCACTTGGTGGGAGTCTTTTGAGAGGCGTAGGCAAGTTGGTTCAGCACCCCTCACCTGGCAGCAATTCTCCACTATCTTCTTGGAGAAGTATGTACCTCAGTCTGACAAGGAGGAGCAGCGCAGGCTTTTTGAGCAGCTGCATCAGGGGGAGCAACCATTGATGCAGTATGAGATGCGGTTTTCGGAGTTGGATCGTCATGCCACCGAGTTGGTCCCTATTGATAGGGAAAGGATTAGGAGGTTTGTGGATGGCCTCACTTATCAGCTCCGCCTTTTCATAACCCGGGAGAGTATCAAATGCTACATTCGAGCAGGTTGTTGATATTTCTAGAAATATTGAGTTTGTTCGCCGCCAGGAGCGGATAGAGAGGGAGGCCAAGAGGCCTCGTGGATCGGGTGGTTCTAGTGGTGCTCATTCCAGGGTGCAGATTCATCATGGTAGAGGCCGATCATTCAGGCCTCCTCGGTCAGGCTGCCCAGCCTATAGTGGTGCATCTTCGGGGCATGGTCCTCGCGGTTTTCAGCCAGGCCATTCTTCATTCGGTGCCCTTCCAGCCCAGAGTGCAGCTCGAGCACCATCAGTTCAGGGTTCTTCTATGCATGGTTCTCCTAGTGGCCATTCTAGTGCCAGGGGTTTATTCCAGTCCCAGTCTCAAGCTCCAGGGAGTTGTTATGAGTGTGGAGAGTTTGGGCATATGAGGAGGCAGTGTCCTCATCTTCTTGGAGGTCCATCTCAGCTGAGGATCCAACCTTCGACTTTAGCTCCAGTTACGTCACCACCCACCCAGGAAGCCAGGGGTGGTAGCCAGTCAGCTAGAGGCTGCCCTAGAGGGGGAGGTCGAGGAAGTGGAGGTCAGGCCCGTATGTATTCCTTTCCAGCCAGGCCAGATGCTATGGCCTCCGATGCAGTGATAGCGAGTATTGTCTCACTTTGTTGCCGAGATGCTTTGGCTTTATTTGACCCTGGTTCTTCATATTCCTATGTTTCTTCATAATTTGCCCATTTTATGGGTATGCCCTACATCTATTCATGTGTCGACTCCGGTAGGAGATAATTTTGTTGTGGACCATGTGTATCGGTCGTGTGTGATATCTATTGGGGGTCTGGAGACCCACTTGGACCTACTGTTACTCAGCATGGTCGATTTTGATGTGATATTGGGCATGGAATGGTTATCTCCGTGTCATGTCGTTACCTTAGCTATGCCCGAATGTCCGAGGGTTGAGTTAGAGGTTCTTCTGATTATATGCCTAGAAGGGTGATTTCCTACATGAAGGCTAAGCGTATGGTTGAGAAAGGGTATTTATCGTATATGGTTTTTGTGAGGGATGTCAGTGGTGAGACTCCCGCTATTGATTCGGTTCCTGTGGTTCGTGACTTTCCGGACGTGTTTCCTGCAGACTTGCCAGGCATGCCACCTGACAGGGACATTGATTTTGGTATTGACTTGGTGCCAGGCACTCAGCCTATTTCTATTTCACCTTATCGTATGGCACCGATGGAGCTAAAAGAATTAAAGGAGCAGCTTCAGGAACTCCTAGAGAAGGGGTTCATTCGGCCTATTGTGTCACCTTGGGGTGCACCGGTGTTGTTCGTAAAGAAGAAGAATGGGTCCATGCATATGTGTATTGATTATCGGCAGCTGAACATAGTTACGGTGAAGAACTGGTGCCTCGTATAGATGACTTGTTTGATCAGTTGCCGGGTGCCAGGGTATTTTCTAAGATTGACTTGCATTCCGGCTATCGTCAGTTGAAGATTCGGGGACCAGACATCCCGAAGACCACTTTCAGGATTAGATATGGTCATTATGAGTTTCTGGTTATGTCTTTCGGGCTGACCAATGCCCCAGTAGCCTTTATGCTCTTGATGCACAGTGTATTCCGGCCTTATCCGGATTCTTTTTTCATCCTGTTCATTGACGATATTTTGGTGTATTCCCGATCTTTGGAGCATCATGAGCAGCATTTGAGAGTTGTGCTTCAGACCTTGAGAGAGAAGAGATTGTATGCAAAATTTTCAAAGTGTGAGTTCTGGCTTGATTTAGTAGCATTCTTGGGGCACGTGGTGTCCAGTGAGGGTATTCAGGTTGATCTGAAGAAGGTAGAGGTGGTGCAGAGCTGGCCTAGACCGTCATCAGCTACCGAGATTCACAGTTTCCTTGGTTTGGCAGGGTACTATCGTCGTTTCGTCGAGGGATTTTCATCTATTGCAGCTCATATGACCATACTGACCCATAAGGGTGCTCAGTTCAGGTGGACTGAAGAGTGTGAGGAGTGCTTTCAAAAGCTCAAGTCAGTTTTGACTACAACTCCGGTATTGATTTTGCCTACATGTTCAAGTTCTTACATAGTTTACTATGATGCCTCGAGAGTTGGCCTTGGAGCGGTTTTGATGCAGGACGGCAGGGTGATTGCCTACGCGTCCATACAGTTGAAGGTGCACGAGAAGAATTATCCAGTGCACGATCTTGAGCTAGCAACTATTGTCCATGCCTTGAAGATTTGGCGCAATTATTTATATGGAGTGCATTGTGAGATTTTCACTGATCACTGTAGTTTGCAGCATCTGCTTAAGCAGAAGGATCTGAATTTGCGTCAGAGGAGGTGGTTGGAGCTTCTCAAGGATTATGACCTCACTATTTTATATCATCCGGGGAAGGCCAATGTAGTGGCCGATTCCCTGAGTTGCAGAGCGGAGAGTTTGGGGAGTCTAGCCTACCTTTGATGTTTAGGCTTTAGCAGGTCAGTTGGTGAGATTTGATGAGCCTCCGCGGGCATTGGCTTGTGCAGCCTCCAGGTCTTGTCTTTATGATCAAATTAGAGCACGCCAGTATGATGATTCACACTTGCTCGTTCTTCAAGACAGGGTCCGTCGCGCTGATTCCAGGAATGTGGTTATTGGTGATAATGGGGTCATGAGGATGCATGGTCGGATTTGCGTGCCCAATGTGGTTGGACTTCAAGATTTGATTCTAGCTAAGGCCTTCGCGGTATTCCATCCATTCGGGTGTTGCAAAGATGTATCAGCATCTGAGGCAGCATTATTGGTGGAGGCGGATGAAGAGAGATATTGTTGATTTTGTGGCTCGGTGTCTCAACTGTCAGCAGGTCAAATATCAGCTCCAGAGACCAGGTGGATTGCTTCAGAAATTTGATATTCCGGAGTGGAAGTGGGAGCGGATCACCATGGACTTCGTAGTTGGATTCCCATGGACTTCGAGGAGGTTTGATGCTATATGGGTTATTGTGGATCGGCTGACCAAGTCCGCGCACTTCATTCCTGTTGGTACTACATATTCTTTGGAGCGGATAGCTGAGATTTATATCAGGGAGATTGTCCGATTGCATGGGGTTCCAGTTTCTATCATTTCTGACAGAGGTACTCAGTTCACATCTCAGTTTTGGAGAGCCGTACAGAGAGAGTTGGGTACTCAGGTCGAGTTGAGCACAACGTTTCATCCTCAGACCGACGGGCAGTTGGAGCGTACTATTCAGATTTTGGAGGATATGTTGCGTGCATGTGTCATTGATTTTGGGGGTTCATGGGACCAGTTTCTGCCACTCGCAGAGTTTTCATATAATAATAGTTATCAGTCGAGTATCCAAATGGCTCCATATGAGGCTTTATATGGTAGGAGGTGCAGATCTCCGGTTGGTTGGTTTGAGTCGGGCGAGCCTAGGCTATTGGGCACAAACTTGGTTCAGGATGCGTTGGGTGAGGCAAAATTGATTCAGGAGGGGCTTCGCATGGCGCAGTCTAGGCAGAAGAGTTATGCGGACCGGAAGGTCTGAGATGTGTCTTTCCTGGTTGGGGAGAAGGTACTGCTGAAGGTGTCACCCATGAAGGGTGTTATGAGGTTTTGGAAGAGGGGAAAGCCGAGTCCCCATTTTATTGGGTCTTTTGAGGTGCTTCAGAGGGTTGGGGAGGTGGCTTATAAACTTTCCATGCCTCCTAGTTTATCGAGTATTCATCATGTTTTGGACTTCAACATAGTTTAGCTCGAGGGTGATATGTCATTTGAGGTAGAGCCAGTGGCTACTTTGGGTCGTCAGGTCAGAAAGCTGAGGTCTAAGGATATAGCTTCAGTGAAGGTTCAGTGGATGGGACAGCCGGTGGAGGATGCCACCTGGGACACCGAGCAAGAGATGTGGAGCATATATCCTCACTTATTCGAGACTCCGGGTATATTTCTAGACCCGTTCGAGGATGAAAGTTTGTTTAAGAGGGGGAGGATGTAATGACCCGGCCGGTCGTTCTGTGAGATTATCCCCGTTCCCCCTATTTCTGATTTATCATATGTTGCTTAACATGTATATGTTGTGTTAGGTCGATTGGCTCGGGTTCGGAGTGGTCATGGTTAGAACTAAGAGACTTAATCTCTTAAAGTAGCTTAATAGTTGAAAAAGTTAACTGAGAGTTGACTAATTGGTAAACGACCTCGGAATGTAGATTTTATGGCTCGGATATCTTTGTTAGGTGATTTGGGTCTTAGTAGTGTGTTCGGAATGAAGTTTTGATGTCCGGTGTAGAATTAGGCTTGAATTGGCGAAGGTTAGTTTTTGGCGATTTCTGGTCGGCAGTGGAAAATAGGCTATAGGGGTCGGAATAGAATTCCGGAAATTGGAACAGGTTCGTAATGTCATTTTGGATTTGTGTGCAAATTTTCAGGTCAATCGGATGTGTATTGGTTGGTTTCGGCATCATTGGCAAAATTTAGAAGTTTTAAAGTTCATAGTTTTGAATTTGATGTAATTTTGGTATTTTTGTGTTGTTTTCGATGTTTCGAAGGCTCAACTAAGTTTGAATGATGTTACGGGATGTGTTGGTATGTTTGGTTGGGGCCCCGAGGGGCTCGGTATTGATTTCGGATGGTTAGCAGGGGTTCGAACTTAGGAATTTGCAGCAAATAACTGCTGGTGTTGTTTTACTGGTGCGGCCGCACCTGCGGATGGGGAGCCGCAGGTGCGAAGGTCATTCCGCAGGTGGAAAAGAGGCCAGGCAGGAGGTATCCGCAGGTGCGAAGCATGGACCGCACCTGTGAAGCCGCAGGTGCGGAAAAGGACTTGCAGGTGCGAGAATTGGACTGTTAGTGGGATTTAGTAGGTGCGCACCTGGGACCGCAGGTGCGAATTATTGTCCGCAGGTGCGGATTAACTGGGCAGAACAATATAAATAGGTGCCTCCACAAATATTTTGTGATTTCTTCCATTGTTGCATGCAGGTTGAGCTTGTTTGAGAGCAAATTGAAGGGAGAATTCGAAGGTCTTCAGTGGAGGTAAGTTCCTGGAAACTCGTTTCTATGTTATTTTGTAACGGATTAGGCTTGTAATTTGACGAATTAAAGTGGAAAAAGTTGGGAAAAATGGCGAGGAAATTTGGAAATTCTATTGGTGATTTGAGTGGGAAATTATGGTCCGATTGTGGAGTTTTTGGTATGTATAGAATCGTGGGAGGATGAGGATTCTAGTGATGTAAATTATATTGAATTTCGAGACGTGGACCCGGGGCTCGGATTTGGCCGAATTTCGAGAATTGTGTTAAAATTTATATCTTTCGATTGGGTTTTGTTCCGTTAGCATATATTGATGATGTTAATCCGATTTTTGTTAGATTTGGAGCATTTGGGAGCCAATTCGAGGGGCAAGCGCATTCGCGGAGTAGCTTTTGGGCTGTTTTGAGGTAAGTAACGATTGTAACTCTAAACCTGAGGGTATGACACCCCGTTATTTGATATTGTGTTGATAAATGAGGTGACACACACGCTAGGTGACGAGCGTGGGAGCGTGCACCAATAGGGATTGTGACTTAGTCCGTCCCGTAGCCGCGTATTCGATTTGAAACCTTACGACATTCTGTCTTTCAGAAGTTTATACTTGTTCATGAGTTGTGAGCCATGTTTGGGGCCTTGTGCCGATCTGTTTAGACCCTCAGGGGTACTTTTATGCTATGCTACCACTATCCTGATAGAACATCTGCGAACTCAGTCATGTTTTCCTACTTGTTGTCATTTGTATTGTTATCACACTGCTTTGAAAACTCTGAGAGGTATTTTGGGCTGAGTCCCGTGAGCTGATATAAATTGCCCGAGTGGCTTGTGAGGATGACGGAGTCAGGCCGGGAGCCGAGTATGTGAGGATGGTTATGGGTCGGGCTGCACGCTGCAATAATATATATATACATATATATATATAGATCGGGCTGCACGCCGCAGCAAATATATATTATATATGAATCAGGCTGCATGCCGTAGCAATATACATATTGGATCGGGCTGCACGCCGCAACAGATATAGCGCTTCGGCTGAAGGAGCCCCTCCAGGGGTCTGTACACCCCCAGTAAGCGCAGTCGACTATTATATGGATCGGGCTGCACGCCGCAACAGTATATATATATATATATCACACAACAGTGTGTGTATTTATGGTACTTGCTGAGTACGAGTGTTTAAGTGAGAGCCTGAGATACCAATAGTGGAGTCACGAGTGACCGAGAGGCTTATTTGTGAGTGATACCGTGCCCGAGGGGCTTATATATTTTATAAAAATGTTGTTTTTACTCTTCTTTACACTGAGCCTCTGATAATAAATGTTGGATAAATGTTTTTATACGAGATTTTTAAATGGAAATCGAAGTTTTATGAAATATTCGAAATTGTAGATTCCTGACTTGATTTATTCATTTCCACTGTTATTCATTATATAGATTTACATGATTTAATGATAATCACTATACTCAAGTTTTTAGTTACTTTGATTACTTACTGAGTTGGCGTACTCACGTTACTCCCTGCACCTCTGTGTGCAGATCCAGGTACCGGACCATCTCACTAGCTGATTTCCGGACGAGCTTGGAGCTGTTCGAGGATATAGTTTCTTTTGGTCTTTTGTACCTCAGACTTGTGTTGAAGCAAGCCACTATGTTGTACATTGTATTTTCAGTCTTAGATGCTCATGATAGTTGACTTCAGGTTTTGGGGAAGTGTGTATTTTGTTTCATCTCAGTCTGCCATTTTAAAATCTGCTAATTTTGGGAAATTATGATATATATTTTGATAGTCTGAAATGGTTGGCTAGCCTAGTTCCATGATAGGCGCCATCACGAATGGTTTAGGAATTAGGGTCGTGACAAAAACCTAGGTATTGGTAAAAATGGGATTAGACCACGAAAATGATTATGGACTGAAGTAGAAATTAGATATTTGTGTTCGTGAGGTTATGAGTAACATTTATTTATGAAAATTTCTAGAATCCGGGCACGTGTGTCTGGGGTGAGTTTTATGAATCTTTCAAATTTGGTTGGGAAATCACTCTAATAGTTAAATTATAAACTTTTTAGTATATATTGATTAGTTTGTACAACTTTTGGCTAGTTTCGGATTGCTCGGTATCGACTAGAGGCTTTTAGTGTGATTTGTGGACCGGGAATTGGACTTGAAAACGAGGTAAGTCTCTTGCCTAACATTGTAAGAGGTAATTGTCTCCGTAGGTCTTTTAATTAGTTATTAGCTGATAATTTGTCACGTCCGAAACCGATGAGCCGCGACGGGCACCCGGTGCCTTACTCAACCGAGTACCAACTAACTATCTTCTGTATCATATTATCACAGGTAAATGAACAAGAAAGGATGTCATGAGATGACTAAAATAAAGCATGAGGGAAAACTCAATATATAGTGAACCAACTTGATATACCAACTTATACATATGATGTACAGGCTTATAAGGCCGACATGATCCTCAATATACTCAAAACATAGGCCGATAAGGCCATACAAGTATCCGTATACATGAAATCTGTCTACAAGCCTCTAAGAGTACATATATCTTAAAGGTTGGGACAGGGCCCCGCCATACCAATCAATACATGTCCTAGTCATACTGACCAAATAAGCAACTCCGGAGCAAATAGAGCGCACCAACACCTTTCGCTGAGCTGATAGCCTACTTGGAGGACTCTCAACCTATCTATCGGGACGTGCGGGTATGAACGCAATGTCCCCAAGAAAAAGGGACGTCAGTACAAATAATGTACCAAGTATGTAAGGATTGAAAATCAGTAAACAATAGACATGAGAGAAACATGGAGAAAAGACTCAACATGTAAGTATGAATAACTCTATGAATCATTAATATATACAATTCCATGAATATGTGTATAATTTCATACCATGCATAGGTATATGCGTACATAACATCATCAATCCTCTGAGGGCATCCTATCTTATCATCTTGGCCACTGTGGGCAAAATCATCAACGTATACCAGCTGATCAGGTGGTGGTGCGTATATAACGCGGTAACCTTTCCCATATCCCATATACATATAATATATGAGTATATAATTCCATTTGGTCATGGGTCAATGTACATGTATAAATGCATGAAATGCATAAGAAATGCGTTAATAAGATTTCTCGGAATGTCATAAGATCATTACGCCTTTGATTAATATCATGAAATAGAATTTATCAACTTATGTATTTTCTGAGACCCATGAATAGATGATAGAATAATTGGACACATGGGGAATCAAGAACATAGGCACCTCTAGCATTTCTATGAATAAAGTCATTTATGAAAGTTATTCGTTTGCTCGTATTGTATGGATTATGCCAAAAGGAAAGAAGAGATAGCCTTAACATACCGTAGCCAATTTTTTGACAATCCCTCTAACACACGCCAAACGCGACAAATCATGCAACGGTGAGATCGAAGTAGGAAAAAATCCGTATGAAATATTTGAGAAATATTGTACCGGGCTTTCTTAGAATTACATTTCACGTTTCTGGTAAATAATCTTGTTATGAAATTTCTTAAGCAAATCACGTTGCTATTCAAATCCATATCACATCTCTCTTTGAATTTAAGAAGTCTTTTACCTTAATGAGGTAAAGACATCTCTTTAAAATCGTTGGTTGGTGGGCCCCACATTGTGGCTTAGTTGGCCAATGAATTCCCTCTAAATATACCACCTTGCATACAAACTAAAGTCTCATTATTTCCAAGCCTTTTGCTTCCACGTTTTGAGGCCCATTAGGCTTATCCAAAACTGCTAATTAATTAGTTAATCTCCCACTAAAAATTAATAATTACTCAATTTTTCATATAATTAAGAATTATCTCAAATTACTTAAAAAATTACTCACTTTTAACACACTTTATGTATCCTAATATCATGGTCATGTGGTACCTTATATAACCGGATATTATAGCTTAGACAGTAATTTTTCCCAAAATGTCAAACTTCGACGAAACTCATTTCCTTCGATTCACTCACCATCTCACCTTCACGGATTTACTTATTACTTGTTTGAAATAGCATAATACTTATATTATCAAAATAATCTCATTCCCGAACTTATGTCGATTAACTTATGACGAAACTTTAACATACAAAAATGCGGGATCTAACATCTCATTCTCGAGCTTTCATAAATTCACTTATGGCGTACTTGCACGTACGAAAATATGGGGTGTAACATCATTCCCCCCTTTGGAACATTCGTCTTCGAATGTTGACTGATACACTTATCATTATCATAATCTTTACCTCTTGCAAATACTTTAGTACTCTCCTTGCCATCTAGGCAACTATTCTGTGAATAAATCTAAAGTCTCGGGTATTCCCACCTTTAGGCCTCTTTCTCACACCACGACTTGTGGTCGTAATTCTTCCAATCTCGTAACTATTTCTACCTTCTGTCATGCAGCCTGTACAACTTTTTCCTTGGATGTGCACCTATTTGACTCTTCTCTCCAGCTTTTGGCCAATTTCTAGGCCTCTCTTTGTGAATATATGCATAACTATGGCAAGTTATCCCTCCGGGGAACCTATAGGTGTACTGAAGTTCTTTGCTCGATACTTTGTTGAACTTACGAATATTGCTATATCTTATTTCATAGACCCGGTTATCCATCCGTATGACTTTAGTGCATCTAGGTAGGTCATACTATATCATAACTCTTACTTTGATTTACCGTTACTGAGGTCTGCTACCAAACTCCAGGTTACTCTCGTTGTTTATCATATATGTATAAGTCTAAGTCCTTTAATGCTTATTCATTACTGTTCATCTTAAGAATGACGACCTAATCTCATCTCATACTTTGTAACTTTTTATCCATCCATTGTTGATTCACCTCAATATTTATCTATAATCTACCACTAATAACTTGACCTTTATGTAACACTATCGCTAAGGCTCACGTCTCATCGGGGAACATCTGAAAAAATTAGACTAATCCACCTGGGGCGATACCATGCTTTCATAACAGTATTGCATAGCATCCCAATATGATTCACCTTACGTGGGTATTTTAAGCCTGTACAATTCATGAAATCCCTTTCTTTTCTTCTTCAAATGATTACTCAATCGAAGTCCCGAACACCATCCTTTATTTATCACAATTACACCCTTATTCTACTATATTCCATCTCTTCTAAATGCCACTAGTCTTAGACTCCTTTGAGTTTATTCAGGCTACACTGAGTTTTCTATAACTTAGAGAAACCATCAACTCTTCTTGTTTTCATGGGCTTAATCCTGAGGACTTATCCATTTTTGTTACCTTCTCACTCGACTTTTCTTATCCTTACTCCTGTCTTCCTAAAACTTTGTCTCTTTACCATACTTTATCTTGCGACCTACACATATCTATTTATATTACTCGCAACCTTTCTTCAACTTGCTTGCACCATAGATTTCCTTGTGTTATTCTGGAACATCAAGCAAGACATCACATCGTCTTTAACTCTTCTTTACTTTCTTAACTAGACCTCTCAATACCTAGAAACCACAGGCTTGAAAATATGCAACTGACGACGTCGCTATCAGTCCTAGATACTGAATCCCAGCACTTCGAGCCTTCTATCTGAAGTATGATCTATTCACAAACTTCTGCTTTTGAGTATCTCGTACGTTGTCCACCTTTACCTTACTTATCTTAAAGGCTCGCATCACATCTTCTATTTCTTTCACGACCTCCCTTCCACATAGTTATCATTCACATCCACAATTTGAAGCTTTATTATAATACTTGCACCAGAGGTGCATTCATAATCCGATGGAAGCTTCATACTGACTTCTTATGAGGCTAGTACTCTTCTAACTGGCTTTCACGTAGAGCTGTTATAGAATATAATTGTTGTAGTATCTCTCTTGACCTCTGATATTAAGAGTGATTGTGCAATGATCTCAATCACGATTTCTATAATTTTCTGACTCCAATAATCAGACTCCTTATTTACTTAGTTGATGTAACTCTTTTAGTTTCCTCTTCCCTCTGATCAGCCTGTATGTAGGCTTAAGCTATCTTCTGATTTGTGGCTCATGGTATTAGTTATTACTTTAGCCTTTCATTCATGCTATGGAATATCCATGATACAATCTTCTAACAATTCAATCCTTTGTCTATGACTTGGACTCACTTCTTTCTTTTAACTTATACCAGAGTCTTCTACGACTGTATGATTGTTAACATATATGCTGCATGGATAATACTCCGAAATCTTAGGTTCATTCATAATGTAATTATCTCTGGATTATTGATCGAATAATTCCTTTCGTTCCTTCTCAACTTTCTTTAAATGGAAGCAATTTGTTTTCCTGGTTGTTCGGCCACTTGTTGCATGAATACTTGGCTTACTTAGTGCCCTTGTATATTGGAATTCCATACAACCCATATGATCTTGAATATCACCTTTTGATTGATTTTTTTCCTAGTTCCCTTTTATTAGTCACGATAGGTGCCACTTTCCTATAGGGTGCATACATTTTTGTTGTGAGACTGTTGTTACAAGACCATTTCCTCTTTAGGTCATTGTGCTTAGGTTGAAGCCTTCCTCCTTATTTCCTTAGCTAGTCTTTCTTTGTAGTACTTAGGAATACCCTCTGACTCTTGTAAAGCTGCTAGCTTATTACATCGTATACCTAATAAGATTTTTGATGTTCGTACTCACCTATAATTTATCCTTAGTTACTTACCTCCACGCTCATGTGCTCGTACAGTTGGTTCTGAAAGGATGTTTTGACTGTCTTCCTAGTGAGACTCTCTTTTATTTCCGTAACATTCATACAGTACCTTTAACTATCCCAACTCCTATCTGAATATTTCTCAAGGGTCACGATGTCGTCGTTTCTACGAGACTGAATTCCCTATGTTGGGGATTCACTACATTTATCTTGAATGATGTATTGATTTATCTGTAACCTCTTGTCTAGCCATAACTAGACTCTTCCTGAATCAACTACTAACTTCTCGTTGGTCTATTCTCATATCTATTCTCCGCGTAATTCCTCTTGGGTTATTCCCTTTGTCTTAACTGACATCTCACACTAGCTCCTTATTTATCAATAACATCTCGGGTAGGAACCCTTACAGGTCCTGAAAACTGTGTTTGGTATTTGAAGCCCAAATCTTCAACTGATGGTACCCCGATCTCAAATCAACCTTCGATAATGCCCTAGCACCATGAAGCTGATCAAATAAACAATCAATACGGGGTAGTGGGTACTTGTTCTTAATGGTAACCTTGTTCAACTACTTGTAGTCAATGGACATCCTCATTGATATTTCTTCTTCACAAATAGAACTGGAGCACCCCAGGATGAGAAACTCGATCTTATGAAACCTCAAGCAACTCCTAAAGTTTTTCCTTTAATTCCTTCAACTCCACTGGTGACATGCGATATGGTGGAATAGAGATGGAATGAGTGCCCGACACCAAGTCAATACCAAAATTAGTATCCCTATCGAATGGAATTCCTGGTAGGTCTGCTAGAAAAAACATCTGGAAACCCACTCACTACCGACTAACACAACAGCAAGAGTATCAACATTAACATCCCTCACAAAGGATAAGTATGCCAAGCACCACTTCTCAACCATCTGTTGTGCCTTCAAAAAAGACACCACCTTACTAGGAACATAACCCAATAAACCTCTCCACTCCAACCCCTGCATAGCCAACGTCACGATCTTAGCATGACAATCAAGAATAGTGTGATAGAGTGACAACCAATCCATGCCCAAAATTACATAAAAACCCACCATATTGAGTAACAGAAGGTCAACCCTAGTCTCACAACCCCTGATAGTGACCAAATAAGAACCATAGACTCAGTCTACCATAATAAAATACCCAACATGCAGACACATAAACATGGGTAATAAAAGAATCACGAGACATATTCAAATATGACAAAAAATAGGATGACACATATGAAAAAGTCGAACACGGATCAAATAAAATTGATGCATCTCTATGACAAATCAAAACAATAGTTGTGCCCCCCCCCCCTTTCACTATCAATCCTCAATATTCGTTTACAACAATTATTACAAACCAATGTGAATGAATTACATAAATAGATAATGAAAAATAAGAAGTTACACTATAGGGAGCCTGAAAACAGGCCCAGATTCTCAGAACCTCAAATGCCCAAATGTTTCATAGCCTTTCTTATATCCGGATGTGTCAGAGTTCCCTAAGGAACTCAAGGGATCCCGAGCAGTTCTAACACCCAGATTTCACAACCATAATTGAGTAAGTGCAGTGTGGAAGAGCCAGCTCTAATGCATCAGAGTTCAAAGGGACCTCATAGGGATCCCTAAGCAGTCACACATTAGAGGGGCAGAACCTAAGGACTTAAGAGTAGAGTGAGAGTGCTTGATATAGTTTTGAAAATGTTTTAGTAAGAAAATAGTGTTAAAAGAGACTTGCTTGAAACAGTTTTGTGAAATAAAAGAGGGAGTCATTCAGTAAAATAACTTTTGAAAAGAGAGAGTTATATAATTAAACAACAACATATCAAACATAGAGCCAAAACCAAACTCTGCAATACTTAAAGAACACAGAACCAAAACAGTAAGAACAAACCTACACACGGGGGTGATGAGGATTGTGGACACATATAGAACATGTAGTGGACACATAGTTACAGGAGCATGAAAAATTCTTATAGGGGTTTAGGGAATCAACATATCATTAATCTCAGAACCAAACATAGGATCAGACAACTTAGGATAGCTAACTGCTTTGCACAAAAAGGTTCATGATAGATTTCAGGGAAAACAAAGTAAGGCAGAGTCACATTAAGGTATACTACAAAGGGGGTACAGAAACAGGCTGATCCTAAGGAGTTGGACATATTCAGAAGCATGATGATAAAGTAGTAAAGTAGGCATATTAGTTGAAGGTTGAACAACAAAACCACAAATAGAAACATATTAGAAACATGATAAACTGAAGCAGGAAAAGAAGCATATTGGTTTAGGACTTGAATTGAAATCTGAACATACCAGTAAAGAAGACAGTAAACACAAAAGTGAAGGGACAGGAGAGCACAATAGTTAGCCTTGGCTTGCAGCCGGCTAACTCAGAATAATGGTAAGTAACATAGAAAGAGAGCAGAAAGTTTTGAGAGAGAGAGAGAGAGAGCTTTTAGAACCAATGTGCTCGTGTCTTGTGTTAATGAAAGAGCAGTGTATATATAGTTTGAAACTAAGTAGAAAATAAGGTAAAAATCAAAGACATGCAGTGATTGAGGAATCACAATCAATCAGCATAAAATCAATGTAAGTTCTCCCCTCACTTAAAGAGTTAACTTCAAACGGTAATAGACATGTAATAAATAAGGAAATGTACAATATGTGACTGGAATATAATACATAAGGAAACAATCTCAACACATAGAAGTATAAGACATGTAATAGAGAATAGGTTCAGAAATCTAATTAAGGAAAGTACTTAAAAAAAATCGATTGACAACATAATCGCCCATAAAATAAGGCAAGATAATACTTTAGAGGTTGAAATCAGTAGAGAATGAAGGATATCAATCACAAGGAATTAGGGATTCAAACATGAGTAGTATTGATTAAGGGGAATCAACACAACTTGCACGGAATAAACACATAATAGGCAAGGAAAAAGGCAAGAATCAGAACCCTAATAGGCAAGGTAAAGTAACAACTCACATAGAATCAGGGATCCAAACTGGGGCATAGTACTGATGAACACAAACTTTTGGGAATAAGCGATATAAACAAATAATAGGCAGGAATAGGCAAAATCAGAAACCCTAATAAGCCATATAGGGTGAAAATCACATAAAACTAGGGTTTCGCATAGAACATAGCATGACTTAACAGAATAGACATGATATAGGCGGAAGAAGCAACAATCAGAAACCCTAATAAGATAAGATCACAGAAACCCTGAACAGATTCATAAATAACAGACATGCAAATGAACAAATAAGCAAGAACAGACTCAGAACCCATGATTAAGACCAAGAAACTTAGGGTCTTTACATAATAAGTCAGACAAAAAGGGGAAAAACTTAAATAGACGCTTAAACATATTGAAAATCATAGAATAACACTTAAATCAGAAGAAGAATCATTTTTGAAAAGGGGTCAAGAAACCCTAGTTTGAAGACGAAGAGGCGTTTTAGCAAAAATCGGAGAAATCATTAAGGAAAACAACAAAATAACTCGGGATATACTCAGATCTATTACAGGTCTAAGAAGCCAAGAGTTAAAAAATAGGGTTTCTGAGATAGATAACCCAGAGATGAGAGAATCGACTTCGAAACCATAGAGTTGTAATGCAACACGGCGAAATTCTAACTTACAAACGAAAAAGTGGCCTGAGACAGGCCAGCGAACATAGACTCAAACAAGAGCCGGTCGGAATCCTTTGAAACCCTTTCAAGGATTCATAAAAGAAGAGCCACGGAGCGTAGAAGGCCAGGACTGACAGGAGAATGCATAGAAACATCACAAGGTGGAGTTTATGCCGGTGACGGCGCTTGAAAGCTAGGGTTTGGTTGAGAGGATTTGGGAGAGAAGAGAGGAGTGACGACGGGTGTGTGCGGGAAATGAGAGGTGTTTGGGGGGGGGGAGGGTCTTTTAGGGTTAATTAAGGTAAGAATGAATCTGGTCCATTGATCAGAAATGATCGACGATCCGAATAAAATGGGAATTAAGTTGGGTAGGATAGTGGATTGGGCCTGGGATATTTGGGCTAATTTAATTGGGTTTGGGGTTGGTTTAATTAAGGCTAGAATTAAAATGAAAGTGGCAATTTGTTAAATACCCAATTCGAATTAATTAAAATAATTTGTAAAATAGCTAATAATTATAAAACATGAATTTCATGCAGAAAAAATAATTTAAAATAATTATTTAATATTTAAAAATACAAATGACTAATTTCCGGTCAAAAATAGTATAAAATTATATACTTGGGCTATAATTGCAAAGTTATTCCAATTATAGACAAAAGATGCCATTTTTACTAATTACGAAATAATTATGTTTAAATAGGGCCATAGACAATAAACTAAATCAAGAAATGCTTTTGAAATTATTTGTGATGCGATTTTGTAATTATTTCTTGGAAATAAAATGCTAGATAAATTAGACAAAATATAGGAAAATTATGGAAAAATACCAATCGTTGTTAATGCATGATTTTGAAGGTACATATGCAATTTTAAAAATATTTTTGGGAAAAATTAGGTATCAACAACTACCTCTATTTACCCGAAAAGGATGAAAGAGTTGTCGGGTAAAGATAGATGGCCAATTTTGACCGAGCGAAACGGTTAGAGAGGTTTAGGTCGTGTTCCGGCTTCTAAGCTGCCTATATATCCCTGGTTTTATAGGAATCAGGCCGTATAAAGTTCTGGATTCATCAACGAAGTATACCGATGAAGTTATCACAAGAAATGATGCAACATCTAGGGCTGAGCGAATGAACGACTTGCGAGATATCAGGTTTGATACAGTTGGGAGAACTGGAGCGCGATTGCTCCTGATGGGATAGACGTTTGTTGTCGGGTTACCTGTAAATAAAAGCAATACAAGCGTATACTGTGCATAAATTTAGACATGATGCAACTTCCTGTTGGACTATGACAGTTGTCTTTGGAGGTTAGGAATAACGTCCTTAGACCATGATGTCCTGGGCCATGAATGGCTTGATGAGAGATTCGTAGGCCATGAAATGATGTTCTCGGGCCATGCGATGGTGCCTCTGAACTACGATGCCTTTGAATAACGATATCCAAATTGAGAGAGATCCTCAGGCCATGACATGGTGTCTTCCGGCTATGAAGATGATGTCATTAGACTATGACGCCTTTGGACAAGTTGGAAATATTTCAGCCCATGATATGCCATAATATAATGCTGACAAGACAAAGCTTAGTCTTGCGAATTGAAGAGCAAAGCTTAGCCCGAAAGAGAAGCGAAAGAGATAATTCTTGAGAGACAACGCTTAGTCTCGGTGAAAAAGTAAATTGGAGGCGGAGCTTAGCCTCATGAAAATAGGAAGGTTGCGGTTAGTCTTACGCAAAATGGAAGATAGAGATTAGCCTTATGCAACAGAAGGCAGGGGATTAACCTTATGCAAATGGAAGGCAGAAGATTAGCCTTATGCAAATAGGAAGGCAGAGATTAGCCTTATGCAAGGGAAGGCAGAAGATTAGCCTTATGCAGATAGGAAGGCAGAGATTAGCCTTATGCAAAGGAAGGCAGAAGACTAGCCTTATGCAAATGAAGGCAGAGATTATCCCTATGCAAGCGGAAGGCAGATGATTAGCCTTATGAAAATGGAGGTAGAGCTTAACCTCATGCAAATGTAGGACGGAGCTTAGTGTCCGTGCAAGATGAAGGCAGGGCTTGGCCCTATGCAAAGGAACAAATCGTGAATGCTAGTAGGATTTCTTAGCTGGTAATAGGTTGTGGTATTGCGATTGTTGTGAGAACTGTGACTATGGAGCATGTTCGTTCTTTTGTGCTGATAGTAAACCTTGTATTTGCGATTGTGTTGAAGTTTGTTGTAACGACCCGACCGGTTGTTTTGAGTTCTAGCGCATCGTTCAGTGGTTGGTGGCCATGAGCAGCTTCATTTCAGGTGTTATGACTTTTAGGTGTGGTCGGAATTGAATTTCGGGATGTTTAGAGTCAATTTGGAAAGAAAATTCTCATTTCAGAAGCCTTAAGTTGGAAGAATTGACTAAGACTAGATGTTTGAGTAAACGACCTCAGAATCAGGATTTGAAGGATCCAGCAAGTTTGTATGATGATTTAAGACTTGGGCGTATGTTCGGATCAGGTTTTGGGTAACCCGGGAGCGTTTCGGCGTGTATTGTGGATGTTAGCATTTTAGAAGAAACTTCGTAAGTCTGGGTTGAAGTGCATTTTAGTGATATTGATGTCCGTTTGGGATTCTAAGTCTTGGAATAGCTCCGTATGGTGATTCTGGAGTTGGGAGCGTGATTGGAAGTGAATTCGGAGGTCCGTAGGTTATTTGGTAGCCATTTGGCTAAAGATAGAAATTTGAAGGTTTTTGAGAAATGCGACCAGAAGTTGAAATTTTGATATCGGGGTCAGAATGCGATTCTGAAAGTTGGATCAGGTCCGTAATGTTGAATGTGACTTGTAATCAAATCCGTAATGTTGAATGTGACTTGTGTGCAAAATTTGGGGTCAATCGGACGTTATTTGATAGGTTTCGGCATAAAATATAGAATTTTGAAATTTCAAAGTTCATAAAGCTCGAATTGGAGTGCGGTTTGTAGTGCGGCATTGTTTGATGTGATTTGAGGCCTCGGGGAAGTCTGTGGGATGTTATGAGACTGAGTCGTGTGGTTGGACGGGGTCCCAGGGGGCCTTGGGTGTGTTCCGGGGTGGTTTCGGGTCAATTTTTAGTGAATTGCTACTGTTGTTTTCTGGTGCCGCTGTTGTGCATTGTGATCGCAGGTAAAGGAGTGCGGACGCATAGAAGGAAATTGGAGGACTAGAATTTGGTTTATGCGATCGCAGGTAGGGGAGTGCGATCGCATAGAAGGAAAATTTGAGGCTGCTGGATTTTGGCTTATGCGATCGCATGGTGTAGTACACGATCGCACAGTGCATATTTAAGGCTGTTGGATTTTTGGCTTATGCGATCGCGGGGGAATGTGTACGATCACATTTTTCATTACTGGAGGCAGCTGGGATTTGTCTTATGCGATCTCGGTTGGAGGGATGCGATCGCATAGAAAAGTCGCCGGGGCAGTGTGTTATTTTTAACCAAGATTTTGGCCATTCTTCTCCCATTTTCATTCGGTGTGGCGATTTTGGGGAGCTTCAAGAGAGGATCTTTATCAAGCAACTTTAGGTAAGTGATTTCTTCCCATCTTTGAGTTAAAACACTTGGATTATACATAGATTAGACATGAAATTGGTGGGAATTTGGGATTTTTGAACAAAGACCTAGAATGTATATTTTTGGATTTTGACCACGAATTTGAGCATGAAATTAAGAATAAATTATATATTGGAGTTAGTAAAGTCATGGGTAATCTTTATCTTCGAAAAAAATTTAGGAATCCGGGCACGTGGGCCCGAGGGAAATATTGTCAACTTTTCGAACGGAATTGGGAATTTATATAAATTGAATTGTTATAAGTATTAGAGTACATTTTCATTGGTTTGCCCGTTATTTGGATAGTTTTGGGGCGTTGTGCATATATTTGAGTTGTTAGAAAGGGCTTGGAGGCCGGTTTTGAATCTTCGGAGTGAGGTAAATCTCCTTTCTAACCTTGTAAGGGGGAATTGTTCCCATAGGTCAATAATTAAATATGTGATACTATTTGTCGGGGCTACGTACACACGAGGTGACGAGATTCCGTGCATAGCTACTATTATGCTTATGTCCGGGTACTCTAGGACCCGAAAGTTGCCGTACTTGTAACCTTATTAATGAAAATAAAGTGTTTAAACCTTCTCGAACTTGGTAAATGAATTTCTGGAAAAGATTTAAATACTATTTCATGACCATTAAAAGAGAAATTGTCATTTACTTGAGTACGTGTTTTCCCGATGTTGTCGGGGTGGACTGTTTGAATGTGCATGACTGTGTGTGATGGCTTCCCAATTTATATTCCGCGAGTGGGGTGATTTCTTCCACTACTCTCATGGGAGCGGGCCATACGCCACGGCAGTTTAATAGATGCATCTATGGTTCGCGCCGTTCGACCCTTCGGCAGTGCACAGTTTACACTTATGTTGGTTCGGGCCGTTCGACTCTCGACATTGCTTGCACATGATATTTACTGCGTATTTGTTGTGATTTTTACCTGATTACTGGCCTGGAAATTTTAAATTTTCAACTGAATTGACGAGGATTTAAGAATATTAAATGTGAAAGAAGTTGCGATTTCCTGTCACTACTTGTTAAATTGCCTATGATATCCATGTTTAGTGTACTTGTGATTTCATTAAATAGACCTCTAGCAAGTGTCAAATTCGAACTTTCGTCACTACCTCTTCAAGGTTAGGCGGGATACTTACTGAGTACACGTTGTTTTCGTACTCATGTTGCACTTGCTGTGCTTTTTTATTGCACAGGTACATACATAGATAGTGGCCCTGCTTGACGCAGTGATGTGACTGACTTGGAGACCTAGACGAGCTGCACAATCCGGAGACGACCCGCAGCCGACAGAGTCTACCTCAGATGTATTGTATTTGTTTTAAATTCCTTGTCCAGTTTGTAATTCAGACAAGTATTGTAGTGCATGTATAATTCTTAGATATTTGCTCATGCACTTGTGACACCGGGTTCTGGGGGATATTATGGGATATATTCACTATTTAAATTTTCCAAAGATATTGTTGATTTCTCAATGGAAGTTCACTAATTATTATTTAAGAAAATGAAAAGAGAGTGACTTCAAGAATTTTAAAAATAAAGATTTTATTAACTATTTAAATGATTGGCTTGCCTGACAGTGGTGTCGTGCGCCATCACGACCTTAATGGATTTTGGGTCGTGACATTTGTGACTTCGAAACATGTTTGTTCTTTATTCCCGCATCCAAAGAAAAACCGTGAGTTCTATAGAGGGGGAAGGTTGGTTCGTATCCCCGCTGGCTTTGCTTTCTTGGTTCTTCTTGGTCTGATGATCCTGTTTATTTCATTGGGGGTAGCGTTTGCTAAACATAGCTATATTTTGAAAATGTGCATGATTTCATAAATACATAGTAAAAATATATTTTGAGAAATTTAGATGAACCGACGACCGTGACATGGTTCAAGACATTGCAACCACTCATGCTACGGAATTTTGAGGGTCCTCTTTCTGCCCCAGTTAGATGGTTGATGATTCTGACCGTTGTACATGCTGGGATCGGTTGAACTTGCTTCAGAATTTTGAGGGTCCTTCTCAAAATTCTTGCCCAGTTTCCAATTGCGGGGGGAAATGAGTTTTTATTGAATTATAACCGAACCCATAGGGCTGCCTACGTATCCCCTCTTAAATGGGAATCAGGTCTGGCGTAGTTCAGTTTACATCATAAAGAATTACACATAGTATCGTTTGACTTCATCTGAATTGATTGCCTTTGGCCAGACTTCTCCGTCCATTTATGCAAGTATAAGAGCTCCTCTTGTCAATACTCGATGAACCGTATACGGACCTTGTTAGTTGGGAGAAAATTTCCCTTTGGCTTCAACTTGATGTGGAAAGATCTTCTTTAACACCAGCTGCCCTGGTGTGAACTGTCTTGGTTTGACTCTTTTGTTGAAAGCTCTGGTAATTCTGCTCTGATAAAGTTGTCCATGACATATTGCATTCATCATTTTCCCATCTATGAGGGAAACTGCTCGTACCGGCCTTTTATCCATTCTGCTCGCTGAGCTTAGCTTCTTGTATGATTCTTAAGGAAGGGATCTCCACTTCGGCAGGAATAACAACTTCCGTACCATAAAACAATAAATAAGGAGTTGCCCCAGTTGATGTGCGGACTGCGGTGCATTATCCCAGTAAGGCAAATGATAGCTTTTCGTGCCACTGTTTGTGCTTTTCTATCATCTTTCTCAATATCTTTTTGATGTTCTTGTTGGCGGCTTCCACAGCTCCATTCATCTGTGGTCTATAGGATGTGGAATTCTTGTGCTTGATTTTGAAAGTCTCGCACATGGCTTTCAGCAGATCATAGTTGAGATTGGAGCCGTTGTCGGTGATGATTGACTCTGGAACTCTAACCCGACAAATAATATGGTCGCGGACAAAGTCTGCCACGACTTTCTTAGTCACTGCTTTGTAGGATGCTGCTTCGACCCACTTGGTGAAATAATCAATAGCTACTAAGATGAATCTGTGTCCATTTGAGGTGGTAGGCTCTATCAGTCCAATGACGTCCATTCCCCAAGCAGTGAACGGCCAAGGAGTGCTTGTTGCGTTGAGCTCATTTGGGGGTACCTTTATCATATCTGCATGTTCCTGACATCGGTAGCATTTTCGGGCATACTGGATGCAGTTCATTTCCATGGTCATCCAGAAGTAACCGACTCTGAGTATTTTCTTTGCCAACACAAAACCATTCATGTGTGGGCCGCAGGTCCCAGCATGTATCTCTTCAAGTAGTCTTGAAGCTTCCTTTGCATCGACACATCTTAATAATCCCAAGTTGGGAGTTCTTCTGTATAGGTTTCCTCCATTGAGAAAGAAATTGTTGGACAATCTCCGCAGCGTGCATTTATGAGTGTGATTTGCAAGCTCTGGGTACTCTCCCTTTGACAAGTATTCCCTGATGTCGTAGAACTATGGCCTTCCGTCTGCTTCTTCTTCAGCGTGGGCACAGTATGATGGTTGGCTATGGATTTTTACTGGAATATGATCAATGAAGTTATTTGGGTGTTGTATCATGGATGATAGAGTGGCCAATGCATCGGCAAACTCGTTCTGAATTCTGGGGACGTGCCGAAATTCTATCTTCGTGAACCTCTTTCTAAATTCCTACACATGGTGCAGATACGGTAGTATCTTGGAATTTGTGGTATCTAAATTCCTTGTACTTTGTTTATTAGTAGGTCTGAGTCACCAATTACTAACAACTCTTGTATATTCATGTCAATGGCCATATTGAGCCCTAAGATGCAGGCTTCATATTCTGCCATATTGTTGGTGCAGGGAAATCTGAGTTTGACAGATACCAGGTAATGTTGACCTATTTCCGATACCAGGACAACTCCAATGCCGACTCCCTTGAAATTGGATGCTCCGTCGAAGAACATTCTCCAACCGTCATAGGATTCTGCAATGTCTTCTCCTATGAATGATACTTCTTCATCGGGAAAATACGTTTTTAGGGGTTCGTATATTCCTCCCATAGGATTCTCGGCAAGATGATCTGCCAATAGCCCCTTGACCGCTTTCTGAGTCACATAGACAATGTCGAACTCACTAAGCAGGATTTTCCATTTGGGCAGCTTGCTAGTGGGCATGGGCTTCTGAAAGATATACTTTAAGGGATCCATCCTTGATATGAGATATGTTGTATACGCACAGAAGTAATGCCTTAGCTTCAGGGCTACCCAGTCATAGCACAGTAGGTACATTCCAGTAGAGAATATCGTTCCTCATATGGAGTGAACTTCCTGTTCCTTTCTGCTTGTCTCGTCATTCTGCCCCAGAACGCAGCCAAAAGCTTCATATAATACCGTAAGGTAGAGTAGCAAGGGTGTACCTGGCTTTGGCGGGACCAAAACTAGTGGCGTCGACAAGTATTCTATGATTCTGTCGAAAGCATTCTAACAATCCTCGGTCCATTTGGTCGCAGCATATTTCTTTACCATCTTGAAGATTAGTTCACATATAACCGTGGATTGGGCTATGAATCGGTTAATGTAGTTAAGGCGTCCCAAGAAACTCATCACATCTTTCTTGTTCTTTGGTGGTGGTAACTCTTGGATGGATTTGACCTTTGATGGATCCAATTCTTTCCCTCGGCGGCTGACGATGAACCCAAGCAACTTCCCAGTAGGAACCCGGAACGCACACTTCGCGAGGTTTAATTTCAAGTTGTACTTTTGCAGCCTATCGAAGAACTTTCTGAAATTTGTTGTATGGTCGGTGGCTCTTTTGGACTTGATGATGACGTCATCCACATACACCTCGATTTCTTTGTGTATAATTTCATGGAATATAGTGGTCATAACTCTCATATAGGTGGCCCCAGCATTCATTAAGCCGAATGACATCATCTTATAGCAGTAGGCTCCCCATGGCGTGATGAAAGCCGTTTTCTCAGCATCTTCTTTGTCCATCCAAATCTGATGGTATCCGGCAAAACAATCCATGAACGACTGAAGTTCATGCTTTTTACAATTGTCAATCAGGATGTGTATGTTTGGAAGGGGAAAATCATCCTTTGGACTGGCCTGGTTGAGATCCCGGTAGTCGACACAAACCCTAACTTTTCCGTCTTTCTTGGGCATTGGCACGATGTTGGCTAACCATGTTGGATATTCAAATACCATGAGAACCTTGGCGTTGATTTTCTTGGTAACTTCCTCTTTGATTTTCAGACTCATATCAGGCTTGAACTTTCTGAGCTTTTGCTTTACCGGTGGGCACATTGGATTGGTCGGCAGCTCTTGGGCCACAATGGATGTACTTAGACCGGTCATGTCATCGTACGACCATGCAAATATGTATTCATACTCTTTCAAGAACTGGATGTATTCCTCTTTCTCCGATGCCGATAAATGAATGCTGATGCGAGTTTTTTTGACAGTTTCTGAATCTCCCAGGTTGATTATCTTGGTTTCATCCAGATTGGACTTAAGCTTGTTTTCAAAATCCTCAACTTCTCTGATAATTTCATTGGGTATGACATCCTCTTCTTCTGAATCACTGTCCTTTTGTTGCGTTGTCTCATTGCATGTCCCAGTCATTGGTTCATCAAGCCAGGAAATAATGATGTTGTATAGATAAAATAATGAGAGAAAAAAATAATAAATAAATATAGATCCGTTGAAACGTAAAAGTGATTTTCGAATGTATTGGAACATTGGAGATTTTATTGGAAAATGCAAAAATGGAAAAGGCGAAAAGGAAATCATTAGCAAAAATAAAATAAACAATGCTTGTTCAGCCTTGCTTCCCTGGGACTCGTCGGGCCCTGGATGGTTTGACAGTCCAATTCTTGAGGAATGATACCTTACTCACAGCTTGGACGGTAGGGCCTTCCTTCTCTTCCTCCTCAACACAGCAGTCCATGTCACCATCTTCCAGGAATAGATTTTTCAAGGCCGCCAATGCTTCTTCTTCCTCTGACCCCCATATTACGTAGGCCTGCTGGAAGGTCTGCTCCAGATGCTGTATTGGCTTTTCCAATGGATAGTAAGGGCCGTGGGGTGGCGACAAATTCTCGTACTCTTTCCATGTGTATTATCCCAGCCCAAAAGTGGTGCCATGGTGCTACAGTTGTATTGATTTGGAAATCCCCTGAAGATTCTTACCGAGTCCTCTGCCAGGCTCGTATCCGCTCTAATTCAGTATGCTCTCGATTTTACTGTCCCACCATTTGTCTTTGCCTACTGCATTGATCTGGTCAATGCGGTGGTAGGTTTCTCCACCCAGCCTTCCTCTACCTTCAATCACCGGGATGGTATGGCGACTATACATAGGATTTCTTCCATCTCCATAGACGATCACCTCCTAGTGGTTCCATTTAAATTTTACTGACTGATGCAATGTTGATGCCACAGCCCCATCCACATGTATCCACAGACGTCCCAACAACAGGTTGTAAGATGCCGATATGTCTATCACCTGAAATTCAACCTCGATCCATGTAGGTCCCATCTGCAGGAAAAGACTGATTTCACCAATGGTAGACCTTTGAGAACCGTCGAAAGCCTTTACATTCATAGATCCTTCTTTGATCTCATACAACCCCTTACCCAATTTCTTGAGTTTTGTCAACGGACATATGTTGAGGTTGGATCCCCCATCGTTCAAAATCCTGGTGATGAAGTAGTCCTCACATTGCACAGTGATGTGCAGTGCCTTGTTATGACTTAGCCCTTCACGCGGCAGCTCGTCCTCGTGAAAAGTGATATTGTGACTCTCCAGTACTTGACCTACAATATTGGCCATTTATCCACTAGTTATGTTATTTGGAACATATGCTTTGTTCAGTACTTTCATCAAAGCATTCCTGTGTGTCTCTGAATTTTGCAGCAATGACAGAATGGATATCTGGATTGGAGTTTTGTTCAGCTGATCGATGACTGAGTATTCCCTGGCCTGCACCTTCCTCCAGAGATCATCTGGGCTTGTCTCAATGACGGGTGGCATGTTGGAAGCATTCTTGCTAGACTCTACCAAGTGTTCAGGTGTATAGACCTTGATGGTCCTTGTCATCCCCTGTGCAACACCAGCTTTTCCTATCTTGACTTTAGCTTTCCTTCTTGCTTCAGCCGTGTAATCCCAAGGTACAGCCTTGTCGTTGAAAGGTGGCGTGGTTGACACTATCATTATGATTGGTGCAGCTACTTTCACATCAAATGGAATGGGTGCCTTAGCCGGCGGCATAACTTCAACCTCGAACAACAAATGTGTGTTTGCAGGTGGTGTCGTTTCAAACTTAAAATGGGAGTGACGCAGTTACCTAGACGTCTCCAGATGGCTGAATCTGGACTATGATGGGATTAAGAGTGATTGTTGGCTTCTTTGGGTCATCACCTTCTATAATTAACCTGATCGACCCCCTTGGGTCCCAGTCTTCTTCTATCTCTATTATGTTGACACCCCTATGGCCCGGAAGCGGATTGTTGCAAACATTAGGAGCAACTTCTTTTTCCTGGATGACCTTGTTATCAATCATAGACTGGATCTTATCTTTCAATGAGCGAAATTCATCAATTGTATTCCCTTCATGCTGGAATGGTATGCACATGTCTTGTTTGGATTGACCCGTTGGGATGGATTTTCAGGGGTTATAGCATGGATATGAGTGACATAACCAGCTTCTTTTAATCTTTCATAAAACTGGTCGATGGTTTCAGCAATAGCGGTGTATTGTTTAGGAGGTTTGCGATCAAAATTAGGTCGAGGTATCGGGAAATTTTGGCGAGCAGGGGGTGATCGGAAGTGAGATGGCTGAGAGTTGTAGGTATGATAAACAGGAGCTGGTTGGGAATATCTGAGGGAATTAGGCTGATATGTAGATGGTGGAGATGGCTGATATGTTGGTGGAGGTGCTGACTGAGAGGTGGGTGAGGGTGCTTGATAGGTGACTGGGGAAGTTCGGTATACCAACGGGGATTTGGGTTGTGTGCAACCATTACCGTTCCTGCATCTTTCTTCTTGGATATACCACCAAACTGCAAGGCTTTGTTGCTGGCCTGTAGTGCCTCAAAGTTAGTGACCATTCCACTATTGATACCTTATTCAATTTCTCTCACCCACCTTGATGATGTCAGAGAATTTGTGGTTTTCAATCACCATTAACCTCTGATAATACTGCGGGTCCTGTGCCCGGATGAAGAATTTGTTCATTTGTTCTTCCTCTAGGGCAGGCCTGACCTTGGCTGCTTCAGATCTCCAGCGAGCGGCATACTCGCAAAAAGTTTCGCTGGGCTTCTTTTTAAGGTTCTGAATGTAGAACACGTCTGGTGCATTCTCTGTATTGAACCTGAATCGGTTCATTAAGTCTGATGCCATACTTACCCAGTCGGACTACTTCTTAGGGTTTTGGCTGAGGTACCAAGATAAAGCATCTCCTGTGAGGCCCCTCATGAACAATTTCATGCAAATCTTCTCGTCTCTTCCTACTCCAACCAATTTATCACAATAGGTCCTCAGATGGACCCTGAGATCACCTGTACCATTGAATCTTTCAAACTTAGGAGGTTTGTAACCCTCCGGTAGTTCAACATCGGGCTGTATGAAGAGATCTTCGTAGTTCAACCCTTCGACTCCCTTGCTTCCTTCAACGCCCTGAACTCGACTAGTCAGGGTCTTGAGTTTCTCGGCCAAATTCTTAATGAGCATATCCTTCTCACCAGATTCAGGTGTGTAAGCAACGTGTTGGGTGGGGTGAGGTAGAGTCTCCACGTATATGGGGATGTTCTGATAACCTA